>PVIR01000631.1:0-160665 GCA_004026965.1 Petromus typicus | reverse complement strand
AGGGTCTCGCTTTTGTGGTTCAGGCTGGCCCTGAGCTCAGCCTCAAACTCACATCACAATCCTCCTGCCTCTGCCTCCCGAGTCCTGGGATTACAGGCGTGAGCCACCACGCCCGGCACTGTGGTATGTGGTACTGGTTGCTGCTGGGTGTGGGTCTCCACACCCAGTATTGTTATGTGGTTACCGGGGAATCGAACCCAGGCCCTTGCTCCTGCAAGACAGGCGCCGGAACCACTGAGCTAACTCCCCAGCCCAATAGTGTCATTGTTTTAACTTTATTGCAAATAAAGAAAATGGAGCCTTTCCTATCCTGTATACATGTTCTAAGGATACATCATGATTCATTTTAATTAGCTATTTTGAAGCATGGAAAATAGTAGGCATTAGGCCATGTTTTGCTACCTTATAATCCATAGGTGTCCAGGTACACAAAATTAATCAGCATTAATATCTCCAACTGTACTTAACCCAAAGTACCCGTTAGCTCAGCAAGTGCCATGTATCCTACAAAGAAGATCAAAGAAAAGAAGAACACATACTAACAACATAATGCGACTAAACTTCTTACAGGGTTTAGAAAGAACGTTCATTTCTGGCAGGAAGTTCCCAGTGACCTCAGGAGAGGGGTAGCTTTTAAATTGGATATTTAAGATAAAGGAATAAATACACACGGAGAGGACAGATTAGGAAAAACAAAGACATGGAGTTCTTCTAGGAAAGGAAGTAGTCGTGGTTGGTTGGACGGGCCTCAAGGAGCCACTGAATATTTCAGAGCAGAAGAGAGAGTAAGATGATGAGAACATTGCTGTGTCATCCCCAGTCCATTAACAGACTCCTGAAGGGCTTGGGTGTGGCAAACAGCAGGAAGCCTCAACCATTGTGACCTGTGCATGCCTTGGCACCTTCCCAAGAAGGGCCTGAGTCGCCAAGGTGTGAAAAGAAGGGAACCCGAGCTGGGGCCACGTCCCAGATGATGTGTAGTCTGCATGGAGGACAAGGATGAGGAGAAGGCAGAGGTGCTGGTGATTTCTGTAGAAATGTGTTAAACCATGAGGGAAAATCCGTTCCCTCATGGGGCTTTTTCTTCAAAGTCGTGAGTCAGCATGGATTTCCTTTGCATTTACTTCCAAATATTTTTTAAAGGAAGACCTACTAACTCAGTGGCTCTCAGGTGGAAGCACTATCATAAGGCCCCTGATACAACAGAAGAAGAAAAGCTGACACGCCGGAGGCTGGGTTCTAGCTCCTCCGCTTGCAGTGTATTTTTTCCTGAGTTGTCCATGAATTCCACAGGACATTTCACTGCTGAGAAGGGGCAGTGGTGGCTCTGAACTCTACATGACGGAGGACCCAGAATCAGGGTCTAGCAGCGCACACACAGCTGCCGGCTGAGGGCCTGAGCCCTCTGTACCAGCTCAGACAGGAGCTAGAAATCCGTACACACTTGGTGCTCCCCCGAGAGAGATTCTTCCGATTCCTGTTACCTCTCGGATGCTATTTTGGGACTTTGTCTAAGAAATTAGGAAGAGGAAATTCTGTCTCAGTGATTACCTGGGAGTGCCATACAAAATAACAAAGGAACTTTGGAGGCAGGAGGAGGAGGTGATGAGGAGACTGATCAGTTATCATCTTTTTATTCTTGGTATTTGTTCTTCTTGGTATTTGTTTTTAATCTTCCTAAACCAGTTGTTTTCACTACATCCATAGCATCTAATCCAAAAATATAAATTACATTTTAAAATAAATCAGGTAATTTCTTACTTGCCCAGAGAGCTAAAAAGGCAGTTCTTGAGCCTGCCTGTCCCCCCCTCTGCACAGTCCAACACACTTTCTGGGCACAGAAGCCATGGCCTCTAGTCGCCACAGTCCTTCCATTATAAATGTTATGTCTGTGGAAAATAAACATCAAAAACATTTTTAGAGTTCACTTGAATAAAAAACTTATAACCTTGAGAATATCAGTGTCATAATAGAAAGCCACCGCTTTTTTCTCTTGCTTTTTACCATATATTCAGAACACCTCAGGATAACTAATCTGATGAATTAAGAAAGTTTCATGTTCATCTTTCAACCCAGAATATGAAGACTTCATCTTTGAAAAAGTTACTGACATTGGACAAATGTTGTTTCCCACTGCCTAATATTGTAACTGCCAATGACTGATAACTATTTAACTATTGGCTTTTGGTTGTTATATTTGTCTCAGCTTTTAATTAAAAAATCACATCATTCATCCCTTTTCTTTCATGTTGGGGAGTTTTTGTATTGGCCTCATTTAGCTATTAAATGCTTTAAGCTATACTCTCCATGCCTATACTTAGAAGCATTCAAATACAATGAAATTTAAGAATTTCCGGCTAAAGTTTTTCTAGTGACCACATAAAAATAAACAGCACACATCTCCTTAATCTGTTTCAAAAATGTACAATAACTCCTTTGTTTCAAAACCGTTGAAATGGTAAGTTTAAAATTGTTAGACCACATCAAGTGTGGTAACCTAGGCAGTCAGAAGTCAGGTTTGCATATGGCTTTAAGAAAGTTCTGTATTATACAACAGAACAATTGAAATATGGGAAATTAATAAAGAAATGAGAGGTGTGGTAGCACTTCAGTGGTCTGCTCTGTGCTTGTACCCAGTGATCTTCGTGAGATGCTTTATAACTTCTGCATCTCCAGTTGTATTCATTCCACTGTTGACTTTAAAGTCATCTCCTTAGTCTTCTAGCAGTGAAGAGATATCTGATACCTGATTCTTAAGAGAAATTTCCCCAGTTCACAGCAAAATTATAAAACTTGATAGCAAAATCTAAGGCCTTCACGCATGTGTGGCATCTGCTCAAGTATCCCTTAAGCCCAGCAGAAGACAAAGAATAAAGGAGACCAAGAGAGTCAGCAGCTCCTTCCAGGGATGGAAGATGCCGTAGCCCACGGCCTGTTCTGTGGTCCGCTATCAACATGGCAGGCCCTTCCATGCCTGTTTTGTCCCTGGTCTTTCTGAGATCAGGATCCTCTGTAGAGCAGGTGGATACTGTATCTCAGGTGGTAATAGTATAGTTGGGACAATCATCTTTATAAAGGAAAAATGACATTGTGTATCAGGTTCTTCCAACCTCTGACACTGTATTAAAGAGGTGGGTTCTTCCCAATCTCAGAAAGAATTTATGGTTATTTTGGCAGATGAAACACATTTTTCTTCCTGTGCCTATGTCGTTGTATGTCAGAAAGTTCAATGGACAGGACTATTGGGGTTTTTTTTCCTTCTGTGGAGGGTCTTTTTGCGTGCTTTTTATTTAGTTATTTTGACAACTAAGTGTTGGACTCATTTTTTAGTTATACTTTATCTTCATCTCAGATTATCTAAACTCTTTCGGCTTTGTTTGATTACAGGCTTTTAACATGTGGTAGTATAAAGTCATATTCGTCTAGAAAATGTGCTTTTTCTCAAAGTTGTGAGTCAGCATGGATTTCCTTTGCATTTACTTCCAGTTATCTAAGAAATTTGTCAATTTAAAACTTTAAATGAGAGCAGTTAGTTGCTCTATTTCAGTTGCTCAGACTGGATGACCGACAGCAGAGTATTGAAAACCAAGTGTAGGTTCTTTACTTCTTGATAATTAGATCAACCTTGCAACACTCAGAGAGCCACAAAAGCAAGGACTGTGTTTTCTCCACTGTCTTGTAGCTTAGTTTTGGGTAAAATACATAGCATGGTGGAATGAAAAAGGATGAAATTTTAAAACCTCAATTGTCATATTCAGATGACATTGTTCCTATGAATATATTATAACTCGGAAATTATTGTCTCTTCCAAAATCCCTAACTTTCAAGCCACAGAGGAGTAATCCATAGAATCTAGTAGCAACAAAAAATTAACAAGGACTCATTTCAGTGATTAGGATATGTCTCCAACATCATCGACAATGTATAAAGAATGGTATGACCATGTGTGTATGTAGTAAGCCAGAAAGTTGTAAGTGATGTCACATGAGTAAAATGGTTATTATTAAATTAATCTTGCTAAAGAAAATTCCAGCCAGTGGAAAGAGTACATCTGGTATCTTTGCTGAGATAATATTACCAGAAGTGAAATATGCCTGCCTTGAACAATGAAATAACAGAGAGAAAACTAGGCTTAGCCTTTTGCCTTACAGAAGGTTACGAAAACTGTCCTTGATCTTCAGCCTTTCAGTTTCAACTTTCTTCTTGCCAGAAAAACCTGCACAAATTCCCTCTCCTCCAGGAACCATTTTTGACTCCCTCCCAGTCCCCTGATATTTATTATGCTCCCTCCACTCTCAGCATTTCC
This sequence comes from Petromus typicus, assembly GCA_004026965.1. Taxonomy (NCBI): domain Eukaryota; kingdom Metazoa; phylum Chordata; class Mammalia; order Rodentia; family Petromuridae; genus Petromus; species Petromus typicus. The sequence continues at coordinate 156,359 of PVIR01000631.1, read as the reverse complement.
CTGTACCTCCCTAAATGTTACGATTCTTGCCACTTTCCTTCCTATATTTTAGTGACTGACACCTGAAACGCTCTCACTGTTGAATGCTTGCTTAGGGTCAAACCTTAAGCTGAAGCTCGAGTTAATAATGGCACACGAAACACGAGAGATGAATAAGTAAATGATCATACCACATAGAAGGAAGCAAAATAATGCCTAATTTTCTGTTTGTGGCACATGTGCCTGTTGATAGGCTTCTGATGGAGAAGCCAGTGTTCAGCTTGACCTCAGTAGTGAACCGTGTGCGCCTAACTATCCCTTCCAGGAGTTTCATGCTGTGGGTGAGAGAGAACGCCTTTTAAGCTAAAAGCTTTGTCTTTCCCACTGTATATGGAAAAATTGACGATGGCGTTTCATGCAGAAGGTCTAGCTAAGAATTGTTTATATTGGAACAGGCCCCATCTCTAAATCTGGGCTTGCTGCTGAATGGTATTTTGTTTCCTTGGATAAGAGAAGGGGTCTGGAAACACCAGGAACTGAAATATTGTTTTGAAATCGCCAGTCTTTCCCCTCAAAGGACAGAGCACAGAATTGCACTGTATCAGGCAGGGCCAGCCTTCTCTCTCCATTTCCTCCCACAATCTGTGCATCGTCGTGTCCTCACCACAGGCTTCACCTTCCCCCACACTCGCTGGTGCTTCCCTTAACGTGTGCACTTTCTCTACACTTTTATAAACACGCTGTAACTGAACGACTGATCACAGCAAAATTTCACAGCTACAAATACATGATAGACTATCAAATAATTCTGAAATGATCCTCCAGAATTTTTGTTAAAAAACAGGTTCGGCTTACAGCAGTTGCAAATAGGACTCTCAAACGAAGTAACAATTTTCGCCAAATGACATGTCACAAAAATGTCAGAATGAAGGGGAGGGAATCCCAGGGGAAAATAATAGGAAATACCTGCAAATAACACAAGAAGAAGGAAATCCTGTACTAATTTTTAATACTATTCACATTCTAAAAATAATAGAGTTGCTCATGACTAGTTTGTGATAGTGTACTTGAAATTTACCACTTTTTGAGGGGCTTTTTTGCTTTGTCTGATTTTCATTAGTTCCCCCAGTTGTGGAAGCAGCATTTGGGATGATGATACATTCCTTTTTGCTGTCTGTGGTCAGTTGCTGCTTGGCGTAATTATGTTCTCTCGAATTTTTAAGATCCCTCTGTCACAAGGATCACTGAACAAATGACCACTCTGAAACCCGTGGTCTCAGTCTACAAATCCACCCCATTTTTCTGAGCTTTTCAGGTACTTGATGCAGAGCAGACATATAAAACCTTGATACTGAAATCTACTGCTCAAATTCTACAAATAAGAACATGTGGGGTAGAATCATGTGGATATACATCTCATAAAATACGTCAGTGACAGAAGAAGGATTCAGCACACAATCTCAAGCTTAGAACAGATCACAAACCCTCAGAAGATCCCACTTAGTGTTGAAGCTGTTCATTTCACAGCTCAGTCAAAATTTCAGTGGTAAGATTAGATTAGCACAATTTATGAGGCATAGTCTTCCTGTTAGATGCAGCAAGATACATGTCAAGCTGTGATATAGTCTGCCTGACCAGACATCTGTCTCCAGTCCATGAGAGGAAACACCTGCACACATGTAGGCCTGTGTCACACAAAGGGCCTCCTCTCCCAGGTGCATTGTCAGATCCGTCTGGTGGAACAAGGGGGGTGTTAGAGACACAGCTGGATTTCAGACATCTGGCCCCCAGCAAGAGCTGACTTCCCTAGTGAGTAATCTACATTATTGACTTCATGGTCTATTTCTGATCATACTATATAACAACTGTTAAAATGAAAACATCCACTGTAAGTCATTGTATTTAAATTAAAAATAATTGCCACATGCCAAGCGTAGTAGTTACAGAAGGCTTATGGCCAATGATTTCCATGGAGTTTTTATCAAATGCTCATGGAGCAAGCCTGAGTTTGCTGAAGAGTTATCTCCCCCATTCCCACCAGCCTCCCTCTCTGCTTCCGGAATGCGTTAGGGAGTTCTTCAGACATTGTGATGATGACAAGGATAGCTCTGCTCTGTGTAACAAGGGACACTATTGATGGAATATCTTCAGTGATGGTCTTAATAAACCTAATACACAGGAGCAGAGCTGATTTTCCTCCACAGTGTCTCAGAAAAAGATAGACAGCATGCATTGATTATAGCCCCAGAAGAGCCAAGAGCCTCAGGAATACCTCCTTTTTTTTCATGAGGCTGCAGTTTTCTACAATTTAAACTACGGTTTGTATAAATAATAAGATCCCTGAGAGCTTTGGGCATTCTGCAATTCTGTAGTGATTACATACATTCAAAATATTAATAGATATTTGTTAAGCATCTGCCTACTGGATAAGGTTCTGTGTTTTTTTTTAATTTTTTTTAAGGTTCTGGAGATTCAGGGACAAATCAGGTGATTTCAGTTTCTGTTCTCAGGGAATAATCTGAAAAAAAAATACAGTTAACCAGGACCTTGAGCCTCATTGCCAAGCTGTGTGCCATAAGGGAAAAATTTATCTCTTTGATAAATGACCAGTTCAAACTGCCCCGGCAAAGACAGATCCAAAAAGAAGGAAGTTACTAGCTATTGAATTCTTCTGTGACCTTATGTTGGACTTTAAACCCACAGAATCGGTTGATTCTCATGACTACTCATTGGATAATATGGTGAGCAGCCCCATTTTTCAGAAAGGGAAAGCAAAGTTTAGGATTAAATTACCTGGCCAAGGTCTTCTAGAGGTGGAGTCAGAAGTGAAAGTGTGATGATTTTAGGCTTTCTAGTATTTCTGTCCCAGGAAATAAATACAGGGGATTCATTACAGGTCAACTAATGACCAAGGAGGACAAATCAGTGAGGTCCTGAAACATATTTGGAGAAGGAGTTCGTTCCCCCAACAACTGTTTACTAACTGGATGCCAGACGGACTGAGGGCACGTGGGAAGCTGGATATAGACACACAGGTGGACATTTCCCTAAAATGCCAAAGAGTACGTTTTCATTATGTCTGGGAAATTTAGAATGTGAATGTGTAAAACAAAAAAAGTAAGACTAAATGTATGTTTCTGAGGTAGTGGGATGATATTTTCTTGGTTTTCAGGAGTACAGACCAGGTAATTTGTAAAAAGCCCCTCAATATGTATCTGGCTAGGGAAATTTAGAGTTTTGGGGAAGAGACCACAGAAGTCTAGGGACGGGGCACATGGTCTGCGTGTCTTAGCACTGTTGAGGTTAACCTTGATCACTTGGCTCAGGTAATGGCTGTGGTTTCATCCCAGGAATGTAGAATGTGTGCTACACAGATAGGGAAATCTGTTAAAAGAATTAAAATAAAAGGGCAAATTTTTTGAAAAGAACTTATCTCAGTCAATGAATAAACCTTTAATGGTTTGGTTTAATTAACTGATTATATTAAAGAACCTATCAAAACTGATGAGTTGAAATAGATCCCACCTTTAAATTAAATTCTAACCTATTTTGATTCTCTGAAAATATTCTCCATCCAGTGAGTGGGACAAAAATATCACTTTTATCAGATTGTTATAGATCATAATGGAAGACTCTAAAACCAGAAAGTGCAGTCCATGTTTAGATAGTGCAGTTTCAATTCCCAGGTGGAGAGAATTTCTTTTGTTAGCTTTCTTGTGTTCCGTACTAGTTGTTTCAGAAATATCTCGTAAGAAGCCCTTATGCTCATGTTGTTTCCTAACAGTAGCCCTCGTGTGATCACTTAAATTTCTGTTGTTGCCACTAAATGAACATTTAAAATAGTCACCTTTAAAGAGACCTTCCTACCTCAACAGTTGTCTCCCAAGAAGAGCTGATTCAATTTTGATGCAATGCAAAGTTGAATGAAAGGTACTACAGTAGAAAGAAGGCATGGTCCGGCTGGGGCTGTATTTAGCAATGGTTTCTGAGGTAGACTGAAGAGCCGATTCATCTATAAGGAAGCAGAAAACCCAGAGGGGATGCACAGCTCTCACCAGGACAGGAAGTAGAGAAGGGAGCCATGAGGAAGACGGGATGGAAAAGATGCTGGATAATAATAACCTATTGTCTGATTTCTAACACAAAGTAAGGTAACATTTGTGAGTGAATCTTTAATTCTGGTAAATGCAGCTTGATGTTGACAGAGTCCTTGATCTTTGACTTCGAGAGAGTTAACACAGTGTCATCTGACAGACGCATGGGACCACCGAATAGTCCCCAGATGAAGAGTGAACGTGTCAGTTATTTCCACTACTGCTTGATGGCACTCTCCTACTCAGCCCTGAGAAGCAGGGTGCGCTGATTATGCTGCAGCTGTCCTTCCAGACCTGAGACCTGCCAGGAAGTGTGGGACTCCGGTTCTGTTGGCATCAGGGAGCTAAGGGAGCTGAGAGCTCAGCCTTGCTGCCCTGCTCCATCACCGCCCCACCCCGATGCCCTCCAGGACTGCAGTTCTCTCGGGCATCTGTACCCTCCCATTTGTGACTCTCCCTGAAGAGCAGACATAGCTTCTTTATCTTTAGGCCTAGGAGTGGAAGGTCTTGGATATTCCTCCCACAGATTCCACACCCCCTTCACCTGCCCACATTTCTCTAAACCATCACCCATTCATTTTTCTCACTTTCTTCACTTAAACTGTTAGAGGTGAACTGCTTTCTGCTGGGCCCCTGACTAACTGACACCTTAGAGACAACCCACTTCTGAAATTCATGGTGTTCTCCATTTCCTTACTTCTGGAGGAAACCCTTTCCACAGTCATGTACTTCATTCAGCTGTTTTAACTTACAAATACCTTCATTCATACAGTAGAATAAGAGATTATATTTAAAAGCTGACAAAGTATAGGAACGTGATATTAAATCCCATACTTCAGTTTTTTTATCTGATTTATTTTTTGACAGCCTCCCAGCTCAAGACCTAAGAGGGCAGCCCTGCCTGGCTCGTGCTACCCTCTTCCTGTTCTCACATACAAGCTTGTGGCTCCAGTAAGTTGTTGCTGTGGCCCTTGACAAGACAGTGGGCCCTGAGTCTGGGCTCTAGCTTGCTCTGAAAGACAGAACACTGATTTGAAAAATCCTACTCAGATTTTAATATTTTAGTTTGTCATTTGAAACATAGGAATACTGCACACTGTTCTGAAAACCATTTACCTTTGCCTTAAATTAGTAAGGCCAACAGCCCTAAAAATCCTCCAGGTTATACAGAAAGTGTCGGTTATGGCACGTTCCTGCTAAAGTGAAATAATCAGTGGATATTAAGGTAAATCATCATTCAGAAGGACCTAAAACCTGCTAGATCTTACCCTGAGACCAGCAAATGACTTGTGAAAGACACCACCTCGGGAGGGGAAGCTGCTGGCTGTGAGGCACAAAACATGGAAGAATGAGTTAAGGAAGGAATGTTCTTATGCTTATTTTTTAAACTGTGCAGTGATAATGTGCATAAAGCAAATAGCCAGGAAATTAGGGCAATTATGCACATGCACCTGAATCCATTGTCTAGAAAACAAAAGTCACTTCCTAGGGATAACATTCATTCACGCATTCATTCTGTATGCATTTGTTGCTTTTTTGAGAAGGATCTCGTTACATAATGCAGACTGGCTTTGAGCTCCAAGCAGTTCTCAGCCTCTGGACTCCTGGGATTACAGACATGCCCCACCACACCTGGCTGAAACTGGTACTTTAGAAACTTCACCATGTCTAGATTTGAAGTTATTATGCAGCTAACTTAGGTAGGATCTTTTGTTTTTATGTTTCTTTTTTTTTTCCTTACTTGATTTCTTCCTTACCTTTCATTTGTTCTTTCATGAAAATTTCAGAGCCCTTACATAGCTTATTAAATAAAATATTGCCACTATGGCTAAGTCCCACATATGTCCCCTCAATCCCATTCTCTTTCTTTAGACTTCCCTGGCTGATTTCTGATATTTCCATATATTTTTCCTAGTTTATTTTTTGAGACAGGGTCTTGCTTCGTAGTTCAGGTTGACCCTGAGCTCCCTGTGTAGCCCAGGTGAGTCTCAAACTCACAACAGTCCTCCTGCCTTTGCCTCCAAAGTCCTGGGCATTGTTGTATGTGGTTACTGGGGATCAAACCACAGACCTTGCACTTGCAAGGCAGATGCTGGAACCGCTGAGCTAAATCCCTAGATTTTTTTTTAAACCCAGTCATTTCTACTTTCTCACTGAAAAAGGCGAGATTATCTGCTGGGAGTTGAGTAAATACAATAGAAGTTTGGAGTGCCTTTCTCCTCTCTCAGAAAATTCACCATAGCCTTTCTTCGGTGTTGCATAAACATATGAGGGAAAACAGACAGAAAGACGTGTGTTTGGCCTCAGTGTTACTCAGGGTGAGGGTAACACTGATGCAGAATCCCTCAAGACAGGAAACAGGCTCATCTGCCGGCAACAGGAACTGTTGAGACGTCGCCACAGCCAGTGCCAGGTCTTGCTAGGGCCCCTGAGCACACTCGGCAGAAGACCTTGCCATTTATAAACACTTCAACCTCCAGCCTTCTCCAGAATAGAAAGGGTAATTTAGAGAGTTATTTGTTAGACTGTGGGCCATTAGCTGGTAGTGAGCAAATTGGGTCATCCGTAAAAAACACTTAGCACAGAACTGGTGTCAGTCTATAAATATTAGCTGTTATTGTTCAAAAGGAGATGACAGAGGTGTTTATCATCTCATAGCCTGATTCCTTCTCAAAGGTTAGGAAGCCCTACCAAAATCCCTCAGCCTGTAGCTCTGAGGTCACTTCTCTCTACTTATTTTTACTACTTTACTTCCTTTTTTAGAAATGTCTGTGGCATTTTCCCCAGTAAATCAAATAAACTGAGTCAGTTTTCAGATATTTTTAAAAAAAATCAGAAAGAGGCTAAGTTGTATCATCATAGCTCAGAAGGTGAGATGTGAAAAAAATAAGCCACAGACAGGAGTCAGTATGAGGAAAAGCCAGAGCAAAAGGCCAGATGTTAGCAGAGAATGATTTCAAGGGGAAGAAAGATGGGCATCACTGAAACCTTATCGTGTTGCATAAATGGCAGTTGCTACTATAAATGGAAAACTCAAATACTATTTTAAGTAACTTTGCAAGGAGAAAATTAAAGAAGTGCTCATCCATATGAATAGACATACACAAATCCAGGACTTTAAAGGGGAAATCTGTATGACTTCAGAGCCTGTGTACATCCTCATTTCATCTTTCAATTTTGCAAATAAAGAGTGGTATTTACTCTTTAGCAGAGCCCAAGTCTGCTGATCTACTATTCGAAGTAGTGAGAGGATTTGGGGTCAGTTATTTGAGATCTGTGAGTGGACCTATGATTTCGAATAGTCAACAGCCAATAAAGAATAAAAGGAAGGGCCGGGGATTTAGCTCAGTGGTTCCGGCGCCTGTCTTGCAAGCACAAGGACCCAGGTTCGATCCCGGTAACCTACAATACTGGGTGTGGAGACTCATGCCCAGCAGCAATCAGCACCACATACCACAGTGCCGGGCGTGGTGGCTCACGCCTGTAATCCCAGCACTCGGGAGGCAGAGGCAGGAGGATTGCTGTGATGTGAGTTTAAGGCTGAGTACAGGGCCAGCCCGAACTGCAAAGTGAGTCCCTGTGTCAGAAAATAATAATAATAAAATTTTAAAAAATAAAAGGAAAAGCCACATAAATGTGGCATAGATGTCATAGTAACTATCTCTCCACTCTTCCCTAAAGGGCCTTGCATCGGAATGGTTCAGACAGCTGTTCTCACAACTCCTCAGGCTCTCAGCCACTGTCCTTATCACACTTGTGATTAAATTGAGAGCCGTAGTGTTCTGTAAATTGGAGAAGGCATGGCAGACAGATTCTAAGCAGGAAGCACAGAGACAGCTACAAGAACCAAGCCAGAGAAACCGGAGTAACTTTTACTCCAGCTTTGTTGTTGTAATCATAGGAATACCTTTGAACTAGACAAATCTCTGAGGAAGAGATTGCCTAATGGAGCCATGGTGAAATCACTCTCACACTCTGTTAAAATGTGAGGAATTAGCCAGGTTTGGTGGCTCACGCCTATAATCCCAACACTTGGGAGGCAGAGGCAGGAGGATTGCTGTGAGTTTGAGGCTGGCCTGGGCCACATAGTAAGTTCAGGGCCAGTCTGAACCCCCTACAAAAAAAAATCTTATGTTTGTTGGTTGTTGTCTTTGTGAGGTTTTCCTGGCCGGAGAGGGTGAGGCGCAGTCAGTCGCAGACCCTGGAGAAAGTTTCTGGAACTCTCTGATTTATTCAAGCTTCAGTGTCATATATGTAGCAAAGTGTCACAGGGCGGGATGAAGGCTGGGAGGAAGGGAGAGTCTATTGGTTTGACCCAGGGTTTTGCCCAATAAGAGAATTTTGTGAGTGGGGGGTCTATATGGCATGAGCTATGGGGGAAGATGAGGCCATGGGTGAGAGACAGAAGGGGTGGGGCTGTCAAGATGGCCGCTGACAAGGTTCAATGCATGAGAGCGAGTGTGCTCAAGCCCCTAAGGGTCTCTGAGTCTTCAGGGAGACAGAGTCTCAACCCTTAGCTCAGGAGACAGGCACATGGTTCACTTGCCCTAGCCAGACTTGAACCTTTCCCTTATATGCTTATATTTAAAGATTTTTTTTCTGGAGTGTAAAGGAGCTATTTCATGTTTGTATCCATTTCAGATTTGTTTGTAATATTTATAATAGGAAAAAATTGGAAGCAACCTAAATATCCAGCAAGGAAAGCTTGGTGGAATGTACCTATTGAACTCTAACAGGTCAAACTTGAGGAAAAAAAGACCTGAATCCTGTATCCACCGTTTCTTAGCTGTGTTTTTGGTGTGGGTAAAAAATCTATAAGCTACAAAGTTCTCATCTGTAAAATGAAAATAATGCAGGCTGCTCCATGTATCCATTGCTGGTTTCAAATCAGAGAATGCAGCATGACCTATGCAGTGACTTAAATAATGGTAGACATTCACGATCGATTAAGTAAATGTTCTCTTGAATTGTTTATTTCCTTTTTTATAATGACAGAATGTTATAGTGGAGAAAAATAAGGTTTAAAGAACTGATCCTCTTACAAAATTAAATAACATTAACAATACCAGTGTTACAATTATCGTCACTATCTTTACTGCCCTCTCTATTATTATTAATGTTTTTAAAGGACCCAGTACTATTCCAGAAGGTACAGATAAACTGTATGTTCTCTTAAGTTTGCCCACCCATATATCCTTACAATTGTGTGCTATAGAACAGGCTTTCTGTGTGGCATCTAGAAATCAGTTCAAAGGCTTCTTCTTTTGCTCAGACACAAGTACACAGAGACAAGGACCATTTCATTCACTGATTTCTAGACAGTCTTCCAAAAGAAAACAGACACTCACTTGTGGACAGGCCAGTTTTCATATGTCTCTAAGGAGCGTAGGTGCAAGAATTACTACTGCTAGTGATTGTTAACCAGGAGCTAAACTGAGAATTTAGTTCATACAATAGGCTTTGTAAAAAATATATTTAGTTTGATAATCACCTCCTTTTACTTCTTTCAGAAATTGCCAAAATGGACCTTTTCAATATTTAAAATGCTTTGTATGTGTCTTGGCAGAAATGCGATGATGGATTCTACCGCGCCTTCTCGGGAGAGTGTTTGCCCTGTGACTGTAACGGTAATTCCCAGGAATGCTCTGACGGCTCTGGACTCTGCGTGGTAAGTTGGGAACATGCAGGCGCAAACTGCCAATCAAGCCTTTCTTTTCTCTTCAGCGTTTCCTGTGAGATACACCAAGTAAATGCATTCTGATTTGAAGTGATCACCAAGGCACATGCAGAGTCCTGCCTGCCCAGGAGGGGCATCTGCCTGCCTGCTCTAGGCCAGTGGCAGTGGGACCAGAATATACACAAAGGAAGAAGCCATCCTCCAGATTTTTCTGCAGTAATATAGTTTGTCATACGTTTGGCTTTATCCCACATAAATGAAGAGACTAAGGCAGTTGATGCATAGGCTATTGTAGACTAAGATAATCAAGTCCACAGCTCAAAACTAAACAAGAAAGACAGGTTTGAACAAAATATCCAGTGAAAAAGACAGTGTGGGTCTTCTAGTCCTTGTGATTCTAGGTTGCAGCCCCAAGAGACTTTCTTCCTTAACTGAAATCAGTTTCCCAACTGTCCCTCAGGGAAGGAAGTATGGCGCCCTGATAGACAGTGCAGAGTCTTCTAGCAAGCGAGTATTTGCTCCACATTTCTCATTTTCAGTGAACGGACTGGCAGCTTAGTAAAGACAAGCACTGAAGTATTTACCAAAGTAGATTCCACAGAAGTCACGGGGAATTTTTAATGTCATGTTTCCCTGTATCAGCTGTATGATGCTGCAGGAGAATTCAGTTCCTAACATGGCATAAAATGCTTGACCAAACTTCAGGAGTAATTTCACTTGAGCTACAAGAATACTCTAAATAAATCCCAAATTACCATAATTTTCCTTATTAAACAGGTGATGTTTGTTATAAGTGGCTTCTAAATTATGTACAGGAAGGTTTGGCTTTAGTCTTCACTGTAAGGTGTGAAATAGAACTCTTTATTTTAAATCTAGAAGTTGTCTTTTGTCTAGGGACAGAGAATTAAGTGAACAAACATTAAGTGTTGCTATCTCTTTGTCATGTTGGTTTAGTCTTGATATTTGTTTCCCCTCCCCCATATTCGTAAATAGCCCTTCCATCCAGGATGTCCTCCTTAGCAGTGTAGGCATAGCAGCTGCCCAAGTCTGCCCCTTTCTAAAGCTTTCATCTCCGGTTTCCTGTTATTTTAATCTCAGTGACATTAAAAAAAAAACATGCATACACTTGAACTGACAATGTACACCTCTGATAATTTGCATTACAGGTTCTTTATTATCTGGTTTACTAAACTGTAACACCACAGGGGCCACCATGCCCATCGGCAGCTACTAAGCAACCATATGACAAAAGACTGGAATAAAGGCGATGAAAGTTCCTTCTGCTGCTCCCTGTCAAAGAATATTGGCATTACCAGAGTAGAAGCCTTGGTGGATTTGTCTTTGACGTAGATGTGAACTTCTGAAAGGGAAGCATGAAATACTGCCCAGTTTGCAGGACATGCCAGTTCTAATCTATATCTGGGGGTGAGTTAGGATGTTGATCACTTACATACAACAGACAAGTGGCCAGTCTTCCTGCAGTTGTTTCAGTGCAAGACAGAAAATTTAAACAAAAAGAAATGATTATCTGCTCACCTTAATGATGTTTCTCCCATGTTACCCTGTCCAGAGAAAAACATCCTTCTCTCTGGTCATAGTAATAAAACCTCAGTGTGAAAAAAATATCTTAAATGTATGTGGCATTTAAAATTCAAAGTGAAAATCATCTACAGCCCTATCTCCTAGAAATCCACATATTCATATTCCTATAAATTTGATATTTAAAGAAAAAAGTATAATTTGCATTTAATTAAAGGCAAGTGAAAAGAGAAAAAGTGTGCAAACACATAAATAATACTGCACCTTATCTGGTGGTGGGGTCACACTGGAACCATACTCACTTTTTCTCCACTGGCTTGGCGTTCCTGTTCCAGCCCACCATGTCCAGGAGACATGGAATTATTAGATTCTGCCCTGTGACTCCAGCTCATTCTCTCCTGTGAGGTTACCAAAAAAACAGACTCCAAATAGACAACTTCTTCCATCTTACCGTGTAACTAGTATTTCAGTAAGTTTTTGTTTTGTTCTGTTCTGTTTTGTTCTGTTCTGTGTGGTACTAAGGATTAAACCCAAGGCCTCCACATTGAGCATTCTCAGCTCTTTTTTGAAGAGATTATCTTGCTGAATCACTGAGTCCAGGCTAAACTCAAACTTGCATTTCTCCAGTCTCAGCCTCCTCAAGTGCTGGCCTACAGGTGTGTACCACCACACCCAGCTTTAGTCAGTTCTTGTAGGTTCCCTTAACAATATATGGCTCCTATCTGCCATAAGTAATAAAAAAGGGAACACTTCTTTTATTTCATTTTATCTTATTCTGTTTTTATTTTGAAAACTTAGTGTTGTAGTCAGTAATAGTTGTATGCAAAGTGATAGATTTAATATAGGACACATAATTTATAAGATTATTTTATATTATTCATCCTAAAAGTCAAATGCGTAGAAGTATGAGAGAACTGTCTACACACTAGAGACCCAAAGAATCCAGCTGAGGGCTTCAATCTCATAGCAGTGTCCTGCAGAAGTCCAGCCAAAGCCCTAGAACCCAAGGCAATGTCATCCGCGAGTTCAGTGAGAAGTCTAGAGCCCAAAGCAATGTCTCATGCAAGCCCATACTAAGGATCTGCATCAGGAAGTTCTTAAGGCCAGTGGTGAAAGCTAGGAAGCCTGTGCTAGTGGGTGAAGGATCCTTGCCCTCCCGGAAGGCTGAGGAGCCTGCACCAAACCCAGGAAACGACACTGAAGGCAAAGATCAGAGCTGCCTTGAGAACAGCAGCCATTCCAAGTGACAGCAAGGACTGAGCTCCTCGGATGATGAGAAGAGCTAGGTTTGCATCAGGAAAACCAGCTGCAGCAAGTTTCTCCAGGAAAATCAACAACACACAATCTTCCCTTCCAGTTCTCCTTTTTTGCTGTTGGTAACAGTCGTCAAGTGGGTCTTCCATGCCCAAGTCCGTGCCAGCTCAGTTCAGCTGGGCGCTCTCAAATTGACCATGAGTTAATATCCCATACTTAGCCCTTTATTTGCCTTGTTTACTCTTGCATATCATCTTTCTTCAATTTCACTGTCAATTTGAACTAATAGACTGGTCGTGTAACTTATAGACCGATCCTTACTACTTGATGAAGTAAGCCACTCAGCAACACAATACAGAGTAGGCCCAGTTACCAGAAGAGGCTTCTTCACTAGTGCAACACCATTTTTTTCAAATACAGAAAGGTGTAAGTGGAAAGCAGCTTAGTGTTCTGTGGTGTAGTGTCCACTTTATACAAGGCCACCTTACATTATATCACAACTTTGGCATGTGGGGCCAGATTCTCAGCTGAGTTGGGCACCATGAATGCCAGGCAGTTCTGGTGGTTGTGAATGACTCTCCTGAAGGGTCCTGGAAGGAGGAACAACAAGGCAGCATTGAGGAGAAGCAGGTGGTCGCCCACAGGTGGCTGGCTGGCAGCAGAAATGCCTGGTTACAGATCACCCGTATTTGATTCTGGCTGCAGAGGACAGGTGACAAGGAGCCATGAAGGGACTGAGTAAAGTTAATCACCATTTAAAGATCCACAGCTCTGTGCTTTGGGGAGAGCTAGCACCTAGAATGGAAGAGAAGCATGCTGTGACTTAGAATTCACCACTGGCAAAGGTTCCTCAGTCTGCTTAAGGGTTGATTTAGCTCATCTGTCTGGCAGATGTCTTTTGAGCACCACCTTTGGGCCAGAGCCCTGTGAGCTTTAAAGGAGAAGTGTCTACAGTGGGAGCTCAAAGGCTGTGGGGGGAGCACACTGCCGTGAGAATGTGTGTGGAATCACAGCACCACAAAGCTCAAGGTAGCAGGAAACTCAAATGAAAAAGAGATTCCAGGGTTTGTGTCAACATTCAGAAAATACTTTCCTCACTGTGAATCACATGTTCAGATTTTTAAAACATCAAAAGAGTTATAAAATACAAAACATCAAGCTGTTGTATATTTATATAAAGCTTGTGATTCTATTATTTTATTTCCACCTTTGCATAATACACAACTGCCCAAAGTTTCTACAACTGCTTGTAGAACTTTTATTAAGTAAAAACATAGTAATACTCATATATACTCTGTCTACTCTAAATACAATGGGAAAGGGAAGTAATTGAAAGCTAACAGGATTTTTTTATTAGCTTCAAACTTTGTCTGAAAACCTACTCAGAAGAATAAAGTTATATGTCAAATGTTTGCAGGACCTAACATTTTCTCATTTTTTAAAACTTTTCTCAAGTATGTGTGAAAGGAAAAAAATCAACTGTGTATGTCTCTGTAAGATTAAGATTGTGTCACTAAAATCCAGCAGACTTACTACATGTTCCAGACCAAGAAGAAACTGACAGAGACTTCTTGTACCCATAATATTATAAAATTGGTATCCAGTTCAAGGGCACAGTCATTATGTTAAAGTTCTAACAATCTTTCAGTCTTCTGCAAATGGAAAACTCTGAACTTTTCCAAATAGTGAACAATTTGGTTCTCTAATATTCCAAGACTGAGTTGGAAAATGTCTTACTTGAAGAATACTAAGGAAAGGTGGTCTGGTCTTGGTTTACTGCTGTTTCTTTCACAAGTCTATGAATTCCTCAAAGGGAGAAAGGAAGTCTTCATCTGAACAGTTGCAGTTCATTCTTTGGATTGAGAATCTAGAATATATAAGAGCTGAGAAGAATTGGACCTCCCCAAATAAAAAGCCTGTCAAATTGGTGACAGTTGAAATGAATAGACACTTCTCAGAAGAAGGGAAAAAAGCCAATACATACATGAAAAAAATATATTAGAGGAATGAAAATTAAAATAACACAGTAATGCTACCCATACCCCCAGTGGCATTTATCAAGAAATCAAATAATAACAAATGCAGGCATGGCTGTGGGAGAAAGTCTTTTATGTTGATGGGGAAGGCAAACTAGTGCAAGCACGATAGACGTCAATGTGGAGATTCCTCAAAAGACTAACGCTGGAAATTTGGCCCAGCTATTCTCCTTCTAGGATTCTTCCCCAACAGTTGTGACATTACAGTCATACATGCCACCCATGTTCATAGCAGCACAGTTGACAGTAGCTGTACCTTTGAAGCTGCTTATATGACCATCAACGGATGACTGGGTGAAGAAAATGTGACATTTGTACCTGGTGGAATACCACTCTGCCATAAAGGAATAAATTTGAGTCATTTGTAGGAAAGTGGAAGCCCCTAGACACCACAGTGGTTAGTGAAGTAAATCAGACACATGAGTTTAAATGTTGCATGATTTCTCTTACAGGTGAAACTTAAATATAAATAAAAGGCAAAATAAAAGATAGATAACAGGAAAAAGGAAACTTTGCCGAGGAGTTATTGATTTATTAATCAAGACAGATTTTCTTCCTGTATTTTGTGAGGTCTGTACTGTGATAGCGTTTTAAAGTGTATTGGCTTTAGGCTTGACAAAGGTTCTCCATCCATTTGTAATAATGCTTTGTATTTTTGTCAAGTTACTAACCTTTGGATATGAAAGTATATATAAAAAATACAAACTAATAGTTGCAGTTCATTCTCTATCATAATAGAAGCTTATCTGGGTTTGTTAATAAATGCACGGGTAAGTACAATAACAAGATAAACTAAGTGGAAAAACCTTTTAATTTTGTCATTCATAAGATACTTGGGTCGCTCTTTGCTGCATTAAGATTATTCTGTAATGCTAAAGACTCAGGCTCAACCCTAGGCTTAGTCTGTCTTTAAATTGAGTGAGTTTTATTTTTTAAAAAAATTTTCCTAGCACACAGGAGACAGAGGCAAGGGGACAGTGAGCTCAGGTTCTGCCTGAGCAGCTTAGCAAGACTCAAAACACAGAGCAACGTGGGCTGAGGCTGCAGCGCCACAGGACGACACAGCTGGCCTCAATCTCAGTACTGCAGAAATAAAACTAAATCACCTTCCTACAATAGTATATTCCTTATTGTTGTCATTTGTGTTTTCTTTTTTGTAAATAACAGAGTATAGAAGCGAAAGGGGATTTTTACAATCCCGGGGTAAAATATTTTCAGAGTAAGAAGAATCTAAATCTTGCTTTTGTAGGTAAGGCAGTAGAGACCAGAAAGGTCCAGGGGCTTGTTGGAAGCTAGCCAGCTGGAAAATTTAAGAGCTCAGGGCCTTCATCCTTTCTCTGACAGCCCTCAGAACGTGCACCAATGGCTTCTAGGGAATTCATAACAAATTCTTTTTTAAAAAGAAAAGAAAAGAAAGTAGATGAAGAAAGTCAATGTTTGGACTCTGATCTTTGAGATGTTGGGAGAGAGGTGGTAGTTTGTCCTTGAGGGTGATTGTTCCCTGTGGCTACCATGGCAGAAGTAAAGTCCTGAAAAGAAAGTCAAAGTGTCCATAAGGAGAAGAAGTAGGAGTTAGTTCATCCTGGAGCTTACAAGTTACTTCAGGCACAGACAATGGCCTAATATCTCCCAGTGAGCCTGTTCTCTTCTGCACAAGTAAGCCTCAGCTGTCTGTCAAGGGCTCAGTCAGACTTGACCCCAGACCTACATGCAGCCCTGCCAGAGTCTTCCCAGCTTTGATTCTTGGAGCTGAGTGAAGTTCATCAGATTTCCTGGGATGATAGTGCACCACCAGTCTTGAATTTGCTTTGGGTGCATGATAATTTCTTTCACTATGCTCCAGATGTAGCTCATTTATTCACCCTTTTCTACTTTTCCTTCACTTACTTTCTGAACAAGTATTTCCTGAAGGCTAATTTAGCACAAGACACAATTTTAAGAACTGTCAGGAAATAGCTAAACATCATCCTACCTGCATACCGTACCATACTTTTTTCGTAGTTGTCATTGTTCAGGCTGTCTGAACTATCCCCTAAATTCTATTCTGCTATTGTTATCATGGTCCATCTCACCAAACACCCTCGCAGCGTTCCATCAGGATAGTATGCTCGCCACCCTAGGGTTAATAACCACTGTGTCATTATTCATTGAAAGCTCAAATTGTTAGTAAAATTCTATCAGTCATTTTTCTGTTACCAGGACAAAATACCCAATCTACACAATCTAAAAGAAGAGATGTTTTCTTTGGCTTAGTTTGTTGTTGTTGGTGGTGGTGGTGGTGGTGGTGGACCAGGCCCTTGTGCTTCCAACGTAAGCATAGTACCATTTAAGTTAAATCCCTAGCCCACCTTTGTGTCAGGATAACAGATCAACTGGCTCCAAGGCAGAAACACACTGAAATGGTGTAGTAGAGGAAGGCTGCCCACCTCCTGGGAACCAGAAAGTAGAGCAACAGGAAAAAGTCCAAGGGAAGAGCCAGGGATGAGCTACTCCCTGGGATCACACTCAGACACAGAGTGTTCTTTACTCATCTCAGGCTCCTCTCAAACGAGTTGAAGGTCAAATGCACTACCGCAAGAATATTCTGCTACTTTCTGATCAGTGCATAACTCACGTGGAAAAGAAGCCCTTTCTCTAACAATCTGTAAGAATGGGACACTGAAGTCTATAGCCCAGCTGCCTAAATCTGCATGACACTGGACAGCTAACTCTGCCTCTGCATCTACACAGATAATATGGTGAAAAATAAGACCTATCTCTCCACATTACTGAAAGAATTAAATTAGTTAATCCATGTAAAATGTTCAGAGAGAGCTGTGGCTATTGTTTCATTTTGAACTCTGGGCAGCATAAAAGCAATCATAGAAAACTCTGAGGTCAGCCTGCTGCTCAGTCTTGCTGTTTCCAAAACTCCCCTCAGAGCACTACTGGGAAAAGTCCTACTGAAGCTGTTCGTGTAGGTATTTCTACAGCAGGTGCTCAAGTAGGTGGGGGCTTCCTCGGGGACATTCCAATTGTAACAGCATCATTTTCCATCAAAAACTCAACATTCCTAAACTCTACTGACTAAAAATAAAAATACTATTGTGTTAGCAGTGTTGGCTTGTCCAGTCCAGTCTAGTCACGTGGAAAGCTATCTCTGTGTTAGCATCACTGCCCGCTGTACAGCGGCGGACAGATCCCGAGGACCTGCTCCACTCCCATTGATGGTGAACAGCTGAGAAGTACCAGTGTCAGCAGATAGCAGAACAGTGTAGAGAGCAGGATGAGGAGGAACTTGCATACAAAGAGGCAGGGAGGATGCTGTGGGCATTTTACAGCCTAATGGAGATCTTGGATGAGGAAAGTGTTGTTGTGCTGTTGCCTGTGTTTTGCCTTCTCCTGTTTATTACTTCACCACAAATGGGAAAATTACATGATCAGTCTATTACTGCTTCTTATGTGTCATTACCAAGGAGACCAACTATTAGTAGAATATTCTTTATCTATTTGCAACAGTCTGACCTTCTTGTTTGCTTATCTCCATAAATCCATATTGATCCTATGCTCCTAGGTGAGCCCCAGGGGGATAGTTTTCCTATTCCACATTCATTCCAAGGCAGTAAGCTCATGCTAATTATATTTCAGAGTGCAAAGATTAATCCCCCTGGCCGGGGATTTAGCTCAGTGGTTCCAGCGCCTGTCTTGCAAGCGCAAGGACCCAGGTTCGATCCCCGGTAACCACATACCTATACTGGGTGTGGAGACTGACGCCCAGCAGCAACCAGTACCACATACCACAGTGCCGGGCGTGGTGGCTCACGCCTGTGGTCCCAGCACTCGGGAGGCAGAGGCAGGAGGATTACTGTGATGAGTTGGAGGCTGAACTCAGGGCCAGCCTGAACTACAAAGCGAGACCCTGTCTCAAAAAACCTAAAAAAAAAAAAAAAGATTAATCCCCCTGTAAAGAGTCCATGGGCTGATGGCCCAGGATAAAGAGTGAAATCATTGTCCATCTGGCTTCACTTTTCAGCTCTGATGGGTTAGGGCTCCTGTGGCTGTACACTGTACCGGGCCTGACATTCCTTTGTTCAGTTGTTACCTGTGTTATCTGTAAACAAAAGTCTATGTTTTCTTCTCCCTTGTCAAATTTCCTATCTTTTGTCTCTCAGAACTGCCAGAGAAACACCACAGGGGATCACTGTGAAAAATGCCTGCATGGTTACATTGGAGACTCCATCAGAGGTGCACCTCAGTCCTGCCAGCCGTGCCCCTGTCCTTTGCCCCTCCTGGCCAAGTAAGTCCTGAAGGGAAAAAGGAAGATAGTCTTTTCTAACGTTTGACCCTCACGATGCCTTCTCTTGTTTTCCCCTGCTTGATCACATGCTTATCTGATCTCAGTCAAGTTAGTTTGTCTCTCGTCTTTCTTTCTATGAGATCTCTTCGTATTTAAGGTCAAGGAGACTAGGATGATTTGGGATCCAATTCTTGATTCCTTTTACTGCGCTGGATCTTAGCTTTTTCCTTGATAATTAAATTGAACTAAGGTGTTAGGATCTGCACTGTAAGGTTGTGAGATTGGACAGAGTAATAGATGTGGAGCCTTGCATACAGCTGCACAGGTTGGTGTCTTACACATGGCAAAGTGTAAGGTTGATGTGGGCTTCACTGAACATACAGCACACTGTTTACTAGTACTTTTATTTTATCCATGATACATTATTGTAATTGTTTGGATTCAGTATGTATCTAATTGATAGCCATTCTGAAAATTAAATAATGCAAATAAAATGACCTAAAATCCCAGGTACCTTACACACACACACAGTCACATTCACATTCACATATACTGATGAGAAGACAAAGAGAAGATGCCAACCAAGTTTCCCTCAATTATTTTCCTTAATGGGCCACCAGTATTGACTAATATTTTATCCAGTAGCTTATGATGTGTTAAATCCTATGTCAGCCAAGTCAGATCATTTATAGCCTCATCTTTCTTCAGAAACCACGAAGATGGCTGAGACCTGGCTTTGTGATGTTTCGTGTCTGATGGTATTAATAATGTGTCCAAGATGGACGCTTCTGAGTGTGTCTGAAAAGCACAAGCATCTAATGCTGTCACTTACACTCTAGAATGCCTTGATTCATTAGCTTCATTTAGGTGTAGTCTTTAATTATCTATTAATATTCTACTCTCAAAAATGTCTTCTAAATCACACCTGTTGAAATGTTTGCCACCATTTTCTTTTGCCATGGCCTATTTTGTTAAATGTAGTTACCTCTAGCTTCCCAGTAACCGATTTTGCTCATTCACCCATAGAAATAAAGATATTAGATGGCATCATTGGCTCAGAAAAGATTTTAAAAGTTTTGAGCTGCAGACAGATTGTTTAAATAATAGCAAGAATTAGGAAGACACTCTCAGGTAGTTGCCATTATATTATTGTCTCACTTCTGCCCTTTTTGCCCCATTTACAAGACAAGAGTTTCTCATCTAAATCCCCTAATATTACTGTCTTCAATAAGCACCATCCTGTGGGAGTGGGAGGACCCGGTGAAGGGCTGAGAGGCTCTGGGATTTTGGAAGTTTGACTTTGTCGTGGCACGAGAGCTGCACTGTGGAGGAGACTGAGTGCAGCAGAGCAAAGGGGGTTGGGGTGCAGTCTGTAATCACAAACCGGAAAAGACCTGCTTGGATTCTGTGCAGCTCTAATCTCAGTTAACTGGATTGCTTAACAAAAGTCAAATGCCCCATTATCTCTTCTAGCACTTTAACAAATATTCATACTGCTGATTTCTATAAAAATTGAAATGGTCAGGACTTTTCGGAAAGGCATGGGTATGGGATCCGGTTTGGAATCTGAGTTACAATTGAAAGATCCATGGGTTGAGTCTACAGACCTGGGAGGTAGATTCCCAGTTAACAATAGCCAGATGAGAAAGCAAAGCAATCATGCTGAAGGAAGTGAGGCAAACAAAGAATTGGGTCTGTCCTTCAAGATACAAGAGCAAAAAGCGACCTTCCTCTTGCAGTGAGTGCCCCAGTGATTGCAGAGGGCTGAGAAAGGCAGTGTTTCCATTTTCCGAGCCAATAACAGAAGTTTTCTGAGGAGAGACATAAACAGTTACTGCTGATAAAAGACAAAGCTGAACTTCAGTCAGTACGACTGCCTCCAAGTCTGCCGCCGCGGAAGCCAGCGGTCATGCCCTGGTTCCCAAGGGCTCTTTGCAGAGAGTTCATTTATTTATTTTGGGGTTGGCCATACATCCTCCATGTGTGCAGTAGCTGTGGTGGCTGCGATAAAGGAAGATGTCATCAGTTTGGAGCAGTGGCAGAGGACTCCAGATGCCCCTGGCTTGGAAAGAGCAGCGTGGAGCCATGGCGGGCTGCTGGGTGGAACACCTTCGGAGAGAGCAGAGGGCTTGGGCGTCTTCTGGACTCAAATGGCTGCTTCTTTGAGTCAGTGTAAGACATCAAAGCAGTCAAAATGAAGCGATAGAGGCCGAGGAAATGTAATTGCATTGGAATGTTTTTCCCAAACTGCTAGAGAAAATAAACTGTGAGCATTGCCTCTCACTAAGAACACGTACTATGTTCTGATTTTGAAATGTGTTCGTATGAAGCAAACACATCCATCTGCTTTCCTTCAGAGGCCATGAGGGAAGACTGCTGGTATAAGCAGATGCGAGAGCAGCAGGTCATACCTCATTGACTGCACAGTACATAAGCCAAAATTAATTTAAAAACCATTAACATTTTTCACACACACCGACACCAGGAACAAATCATGTGCTAGCGTACAATTTTCTCCTGCTTTTGTAATTAGGACAGTGACGTATTCCTTTAAGCCAGTGCTCTTTTTACATTTTTGTGCCATGTCTTAATTTTTATTATCAGAGGAAGAGAAAGAGAAGGAGGGTGGAGGAGAGAAGAATGCAAGGTCTTTGTTGGCTAAAATCTCCTTTATTGCATATCCTGTTTCTCCCTCAGGTCTTGCCTTAGAAGTCCCTCTGCCCTCATGCCAAATCTTTAAGATATACATGGAAGGGACTGGGAATTTAGTTCAGTGGTTCCGGTGCCTGCCTTGTAGGTCCTGAGTTCAATCCTGGGTAACCACATACAACAGTACTGGGCATGGTGACTCACGCCTATAATCCCAGCACTCAGGAGACACAGGCAGGAGGATTGCTGAGTTGGAGGCTGGGTTCAGGACCAGCCTGAACTACAAAGCAAGAACTTGTTTCAAAATACTTTTTAAAAAAAAGATATACATGAAAGAAATTAAGATTCAGTGGTTATAGTTTAGAAATAGTTTCTCATCTGTGAAGAAGTCTACTCTGATGTGGTAGTACATGCCTGAAATCCCTGCATTTGGGAGGTGGCTATGAGGATTCCAAGTTCAAGTCTAGCCTGAGCTATAGAGCAAGACTCAGGCCCAAAACAAACTAAATAAATAAATGAATAAATCAATAAGGTCCAGTGCAGAAAGATATGGGAAAATTGTGAAATGTATATGTAGAAAGTATAGTGGAAGGAGGAAATTCTCATACAAAATCTAAAATTGTGGGTAAGTTTTAATTAATTTCTGCCTTTGCAATATGTATCCTAGACTTATAGATGAATGTTAATGTCATATATAAGTGAAAATAAAATCTGAAATACTAGAAATTTCCATTGCTTCAAGAGAAGGAAGTACCTCTGAAATCAGGACGCTGTACCTGGGAAATGGTCTACTTCTTGGAGTGGCATTTTCGGTTCTGCTGGTCTCTTTTCCTGAAAAGGAAGGATTGGGTTTAAGTAAATAAGTGATTACAGCCATTAAAACCGCAGGTAGAAATGAGTAAATCAGAACCTAAGATAGTCTTTTCAGTATTATATGGAATGAACTTCAAATATTCACTTAAAATTCTAGTTTTGCAGAATCCTGCTATAGAAAAAACGGAGCTGTTCGGTGTATTTGTAAAGACAACTATGCTGGGCCTAACTGTGAAAGGTAGGTGACTAAAATTTCCCATTTTCTGTGTGGATCAAAAGAAGCTTTCAGTGTTTTTACACTTGTGAGCTCTGCCACTGTTCTCCTATAGTCGGTATTAAAGTGTGTGCTTCACCCAGAGCAGGGTACCATGTTAGACCTCGTGGGGAGCTCTCCACCCACTGCTATAACCTCATGGCCATTGGTGTTCAGGCCACATCTCAGAGGAAGCAGACCAGATTAGAGAAGGGGAAGCGAGTCTATGTCTGCTGAGAAGATTTTCTGGACAGTTTTGGTAACGCTCCTTCCTCCATCAAGCACTTGTACACACACATGCATGCATACGTACTCACATAATGTGTAATTATACACATACAGTATCGTAAACTTTAGAAATCAAAGTCTATGAAAATGAAAAGGATGAATGCAAGCTCCACACACCCTGCCGAGGAGCCCAGGAGGAAACGTTTAGTGAGCTGCTTTCTTTAGCCTCTTCTATCTTTGCACCTTTGGTTTCCAAAATGGCATAAATTATCCTTCTGTAGAACATGCGCCTGCATTGAATTTCTACCTTTTGCTGCTGGTCACTGAACAGATATTACTATACACAGACTCACTGAAGTGGAACTCAGGTCTTCTACCTCAACGTGAATCACAGTGAATACCTACTCTGTAACTTAGAGTTTCATTCCAGAGTGAGGCTCTCTGGGTAAATAGCCATGATTGTTCTACCCCGAATAGAGCAATAAATTGAGAAAGTAATAACCTAGTGTTTATTTCTTTGTACTGTCTCCTGAAAAATGAAAATCCAGGAGAGTTTTTGATTTTTTGGAGTCCAGTTTGGTATGTGCCACTGACATCCTTTAAACTGCTCGGTCCTTTGCTACACAGAAGGAGGCTCCAGGCTTCCCTCTGAGGGACTTCCTGTGATGATGTTCACCATTTCCTCCACTGTCAGCTGCTCAGTGTTCTAAGACAAAAGCCGCCACGGTTACCTAGTCTCCCAGAGAGGCCTTTGTATTTTTAAAAGAAATGCCAGAACATTGTCCCCTACCGCTGTGTTCAGACAGCTAAGGGATGTGCAAGATCCCTAAGGCAGGGAGGGAAGGGCCTTGCAAGACACTCAGGGAAAGCCCCGACCAAGAATCACCACATCGACCTGGGGCTGAAAAACTGAGAGTTTCACCTAGTGTCCTGGAGAACGCAGGCCTGGAATCCCAGCACTCCAGGACACTAACTCAGGAGAGTCACATGTCAAGCCCCATCTGAGCAATTAGATGGTGTAACAGGACTCAATGTCAAAATAAAAAGAGGTGAGCTCAGTATGACGTCCCTGAGTTCAGTCCCCTCTCCTCAAAGCAAATACAAGTGAATCTCTAATAGAGCAACCTCACCTCCAAAGGAAACACCCTGTCTTTTTCAAAGAGTAATTCTATGACAGAACAATCTCTACATTGTTACTGCTATTACTAAATGTGCAAAATGTAGGAAATACATTTATCAGAGTTGAAGATTTTTTTTCTTGTTGTTATCGTTGTAAGAGAGTTACTGAGAGCTGAGTGTCCACATGTATTTCTACCCTTAGGAGACCAACTGACACCCTCTCTGAAGTGTTCATTGTTTATTTATAGGGACATAGGACTTTGAGCCTTGATTGACTCATTTTCTGGCTCAGTGGGGTTCTGAGAGGGCTGTTAGTTGGTGGCGAAACAGCTTTTCTCCTCAGGGTTGAGGTTAAACTCGCCATCCTCTATTAAGGACCGAGCAGAGATGTTAATGGGTATGAGCTTCCTCCTGTCAGAGGAGTGAATGACCTGAGTAGAGCCCTGTGGTCAGGCAGAAGGACGTGCTGTAGCAGCCTGGGAGCTGACTGGAAGCCTGGAGACAGCCTGCAGGGACAGTCCTGTCAGCCATGCTGGTCCCAGCCCAGACAGAGGGCTCCCCTCCCCAGACAGGTACTGGGGATGCCAGGTCCCCGAGGACGTGGGCTTGCCGCTGAGGTCTGCCACTGCCCAGCAGGGTTGGGTCAGATCTGGAGCTAACCTGGCCCGGAAGTGAGTTTTAGGAGGAACATAGTCTGAGTGGAAGCAGAGTGTTAGGAGACTAAATCATCCCGTGTCTAGGCTCTGCCACTTTGCGCTCTTCCTAGGCCCGTGGGTGACCTCTCCGAGTGCCGATCCCCATTTTTACAGAATGGAGACAATGAAGGTATCTGTCTTGTAGGACTTTGTGAGGTGATACTGTAATATGCTTTTAAACATGTTATCTGGTATTTAATAAATTCTCAGTGAAAGTCACCTCGTAGCATAGGAATCGTGGTCATTGTCCAACTTCCACTAGTGTAATACATGCGTAGGACAGATTGGCTTATCTTATTATTTTTTTTTTTTAGTTTGTTTGAGACAGGCTCTCACTTTGTTGTTCAGGCTAATTTTTTTTACCTTAAATCTTTATTGGTACATTATGAATACACATCATCATCACATTCAACATTGAAGGTTTATACCAGAATATGACATGACTTGATTCTCATTTTTTCCCTTTTCCTCCCATTCTGCAACCCCCCACCCCCACATACATAATTTGTTTCTTTTTTCTGTATTATTACCTCATTCATTTTCCCCTCATTATTTACTCCTACACTCTCTTCTCTTTTAAATATTTTCTATTTCACAATATCAACTATACATACTACAAATCATTTACAACTTCATTTTCTCATATCAGAGAAAAGATACAATATTTACACATCTGTGACCTGTACTCAGCCTCGAATTCAGAAGTCCTCCTGCCTCTGCTTCCTGATTGCTGGGATTATAGGCATGATCCACCACACCCCGCATGGTGGTATGTGGTACTGATTGCTGGTAGGCATGATTCTCCACACCTGGCATTGTTGTATGTGGTTATCGGGGATTGAACTAGGGACCTTGCAGTTGCAAGGCAGGCACCAGAACCAGTGAGCTAAATCCCTGGCCTGATTGCCTTATCTTTTTAATTCTCAGTTTTCATTAGAGATTATGGCTCTGAGTTAAATAACATCACTTTTTAATGATCTGCTGTCTCTCTATGGTGCTTAACATTCCTCTCTGTCAGCTTGGAACCACTCTGAGAAAAGTCTGTAGATGAGGGTGCTGAGCCAAGGCCTGGTGGTACTTGTCTGAGGTCCTGCTAAGCAGAGACAGGGATCCGAACAGTTCAGGTTAAGAGCCTGGAGCCTGGCCCTATCCTGAGGATGACCTTCCCAAGTGCCTTCTGAAGTATCTTCTGTTTGAAGGGCCTGTGCTAGTGGATTCCCTGACTCTATGCCATGCTAACCTGCATTATAACGGTTCCCTTTGGCAGGAGCTGCATCAGCCAAGGGGCTGGAAGGAAACTCCCTGCTAAGGCCTTTCTTCTGTGCAGCTATTTGAGCTGTTTGAGCAGCTTTCTCAACTCTTTTCTTCCTCCACCCCTCCCAGAGGGAGAGTAATGGAGTCCTCTACATCAAGGTTTGACCTACAGTTCAGAGTGGGGAAGGTGCTAATCAAATTCATCTAAGGCATAGTCTTTTGTCTTTAAAGAACTGCAAGGTTAAGGGAGGAGGCGAACCAAAGACCCATTCAGCACAAGGCAGAAAAAGTAAACATCAAACAGAAAGGTGGGCAAAATCGGTTCAAGAATGTCCTGGAAGGAGTGATTTCTTCTCCCTGGGAGAGGATCATCCAAAAGGATGTGTTGTTAGCTGCTTCCTCATTTATATTTGAACCTGGGATCGAGAGGAAGGGTTTCTGTTTTGGGTTAATAACCAAGTTCTTAAATTGTCTGAGTGAAACCTCACCTCGTCTGTGTTCTCAGTGTACTGGTGAACTTGAACCTTGACAACAGCTTTTCAAAACATGCAGCTGATTTGTATGCATATCTATTTCAAACAAAAGTAAAATGTAACCCAAACCAAGAGCACTGTAGGTCTGTTTGGGACTTTGAGATTTCCTTAAGGGGCGTTGCCTTCATCTGTTTTCTGTGCTATAACTTAACATCACAAATTAGGAAATTTATTTTAAAAAGAAATTTATGTCTTCAAGTTGTGGGGACAGAGAAGTCTGAGGCTGATGGCTGCATCTGGTGACAGCGCTCTTGTTCATGGGATGCTAAAGAGTTCCAAGGGAGAACAGGACATCACCAGTCAAGACAGAGTACACTAGCTAGAAAGACCTCACTTCAGGGCAAAGCCTCCACTCCAGAGAGGTTCACTGATGGTTGAATGGCACGTAGGGAGCAAAAATAAAAACAAGCCATTTGATGCCAAGGCTCCTATGCTAACGCAAAAGTCAACTGCCGGCCCTTTTGTATCTTGGTCATTGGCGCTCTGAGGGCAAGGTTGAACATTGAATGGTATTTCATTATTCAAGTTAGAATCATTGTCTTATTAATTAATTTATCAATGCTAGAGTTGGGAAGCAGCA
Organism: Petromus typicus; assembly: GCA_004026965.1. Taxonomy (NCBI): domain Eukaryota; kingdom Metazoa; phylum Chordata; class Mammalia; order Rodentia; family Petromuridae; genus Petromus; species Petromus typicus. The sequence continues at coordinate 129,380 of PVIR01000631.1, read as the reverse complement.
ACAAGTCTGACCTGAAGTGTCGGAAGAGGATTGAGCCCCACCTGCGGCAGCAAACAGGTCATTTAGCTGCTCATGTCCTAATGTCCCTGACTTATATATGGGAATACATGGGGAGCAATCGATAATCAAATTTTTATCTTCATTCTGTGAAAACTAGATAGTCTGAAATTTGGGCCACAAATTTAGAGTTACTTCTGAACCTACCCCACAAAGATGCTCTTAGGACTCAAAGTAACTGAGAGTGGTATTCACTGTGATCAAGGTTCCAACTCACAGAAAGTACAATTTGAGTTTTCTTTGTGGAAGACCAAGAGACATCCTGTGGAGATCAAATGCAGCAGAACTAAGGGGGAAACAAAGAAACTGAGTGTACGAGCTCTGGAAAGAGACTTCAGCTCCAGACTCCACGATTCCCAGCTCCACGTTGAGGTGGAAGATCTGAGTTCCATTTCGGTGAGTCTGCGTCTACTAGTATCTGTTCGGTGAACAGCAGCAAAGGTAGAAATTCAATGCAGGCACATGTTCTACAGAAGAATAATTTATGCTGCTTTGGAAACCAAAGGTGCAAAGATAGAAGAGGCTGACCAAGGCAGCTCACTCACTGAACGTTTTCTCTTAGGGCACCTTGGCAGGGTGTGTGGAGCTTGCATTCATGCTTTTCATTTACGTAGACTTTGACTTCTGAAGTCCATGATATTGTGCATATATAATCAGGTGAAATTCATTTCCTATTCTTTCAGAGCATTGGTGTGATTTTCCTCTTCCTATCTCCCTCTGTCCCTTATGTAAAGTGTGCATAAATTGTTCCCTTGTTGGATGAATTTACTCATTCATTCTTAGCAGCAGCAGTGTGGGCCAGCTCAGAGCACACTGCAGAGCAGCAGGGCTGGAAGGTCGAGGCCTTGTGCTGTGACTTCTTAGCTATGTGACCCTGGAAACCGAAAAAGCCTCTGAGTGTCAGAACACCAGCCTGTTTCCTTTCTCCTAGATAGCAGTGGTACTAAATAATCTTGTGTGGGCAAAACTATGAATTAAAATGCAAATAAAAGGCATAAAGAGTAAACATACACTAGACCATCATTTCAACTGTACCAAAAAAATTGAGGCATTAAAGAAAAGTTGAGAAAGCATACACAAACTTATGGATCCTAGGGTTATTACAGGTGTGATATTTTTCCATTATATGTTTTAAATGTTTTGAGTCATGTTTCTCTCGCGTGAAAGAGAAGCCTTTTCAAAACTCAGTGTGTTATTACTGGCTTGGCTTGTTGATTTCCTTGGAAAGCCCTCCCTTCCTTTCCATCCCAAGGGCAGTCCCGGCCATGCCCTTCACTCCCCATGCTGCCCCCCCTGCTTCAGCCTGGAGACTGTCCTGCACTCTGAGGCCAGCCCTGGCTTCCTTCACCCCCCTCGCTTTTCCTTCTTCCGTTCATATCAGAACTAAGTCCTCTGCATTGTGGTGTGACTAAGCATTCCATCCAGCCACACCTGTACCGTCTTCTGCTCCAGTTGGCCTGTCTTCCACACTAGTGTGGCTCCAGCACAAAAGCGATTACATAAACATCCAACAAAAATGTATAATTTGACCTCAGTGTTTTGTTTGTTTTTTTTTTTTTTTTCAGAGCTTGGTCCAAACTTTAAAAATGTAATTTCCCACAAAAGTTCAAGTTTTTACTTTTATCTTCCAAAAATAGTATCATCCGGTGATACTAGTCCTTCACTGGTAACTTACATGCTGGTAACAGTGGACAGAAGTGAGCAGCACCTTCCTCTGTTGATGGGACCTGCAGTCTCAGTTCTCGCTGCAGGGTCTGTGTTGGCTTCTCTGCAACAAGTAGAGAGGAGGATTCTTTCCTCCAGGCAGAGGCAGAGAGAGCTGGGCTCTTTCTGCAGGAGCTCTGGTAGTTTGGCCACAGGCACTGGCTCTGCCTCCTGCTTGCAGGTAGGCACCTTGCCGAAGGCTCCCCATCTAAAACATCCCAACTGATGGTAATCTGGGACTCAGCTGTTTATTCATGGTACTTTCAGTTCTGCCACCTGCACAGCCTGCAGGCTGGCTTCTGTTAGTCACAAGATGGCAGTCAGGGACTGAGAACGCCACCCTCTTCATTTACCTGAAGGTGGACACAATGCCTTTCTGTGATCTTCAAACAAGAGTCTAAGCTGCACCCTAATTGAGTCACCCCAGAGCCAGCCTCTTTCATGCCAGATAATGCTCAGCACTGACTGGCTCAGGCTTAGCTACTTGAACAATTAATTCATTTTGCCAACACAGATGGTGATTTAGACCAACGTTTCTCAGCAGAGCTAATACTAACATTTGGGCCAGGGTATCCTTCCGCTGTGCCCACTGATGTGTTTCACAGCAGCACACTGAACAGATACAGCCCACCTGTCACATGCCCCTGTGTGCACATCCGGAGATGCCCAGCAGGTACTGACCAAATCTGGACAGTCTGTCTCAAGGTCCTGGCTAAATGATTTACAACACAATGAGAAGGGGTGGTTCCCTACAAACAAAGTCTACTCCTGTTGTAAATACGGAAGAGGAGAAATAGGTTTTTGTTGAACAATCTACTGCACCTTTCTTCTGTTTAGGACACAAATACTTTTAAGCAGAAGGAATGACGACTATGGATGCTAGATGTTTAACATGTTTATTACCCTTCAGATGTGCTCCTGGTTACTATGGAAACCCCTTGCTCATTGGAAGTACCTGTAGGAAATGTGACTGCAATGGAAATTCGGATCCCAACCTGATTTTCGAGGATTGTGATGAAGTTACTGGCCAGTGCAGGAACTGCTTACGCAACACCACAGGATTCAAGTGTGAGCACTGTGCTCCCGGCTACTTCGGGGACGCCAGGACCGCCAAGAATTGTGCCGGTACAGTGTTATAAATGCTGAGCTGCTGAGCCAGTGTGGCCATCTGTCAATACAGAGTTCACAGGATGAATTCATCTTAGCAAAATATTGCAGCTGCCCTCTCGTTACTTTTTCTGGGCAAAATACATTCTCATTTTTGTATGTCGTTACTGGAGATCGAACTCAGGCCCTTGCACTTGTAAGGCAGGTGCCAGAGCCACTGAGCTAAATCTCCAGCCCTGTTTCTTACTCTTAGTGCCGCTGAGGAATGCAGGGGGGAAGAGGTTTTCTACTGTGTGGCCTGCTTCTGTAGAAATCAACTTCCTGAACAGACTCCCACTTAGGAAGACTTAAAAATTACTTTCAATTTGAGGAGGACACACGTGTGGTCTGCACAGGTCACAGGAGGGTAAACTTGCCTGAAAGATAGCGTCACAGCAAGAAGTAACACCAAGAGTGACAGCAGGAAGAAGGGGGTTTGTGTCTTGTTAGACCAGAGAGTCGGAACCCTGAAGGACGTCCTGATATTCAGAACTGCTACTAAATTTATGTTTAAATAACTGAGATGCAGAGAGCGCTCTTAGATGAGAAACTCATGTGGGAAATAATAAAACATAATTTTGCTGAGTAGTTTAATCTGTGTTTTGTGGAACATTACATGGCCAAAATATAAGGAATGAATATATCCCTTCCAGTTAATTTTTTAAGTAAAGGCAGATAAGAGGTGAAGCAAACCCACAGTTTTATTCCAGCTTGTTGCTAGCAGACTTAGCTTTGGAATTCCTATTTCAATACAGTATTCCAAGTCATTTCCACACAAGAACTCGGTAGAGGGGCTGGAGAATAGCGCAGGAGGAAAGTGTGTGAGGCCTGAGGTCAATTCTGAATGCCAAACAAAACAAAAGGAAAAATAACTCAGTGGAAAATGAACAGGCTGACAAGATTAGGGTTGGGTTTTTATTTCTTCCAAAAGGTGTGACTGAAAATCATGGGTAGATGAGTCATGGGCTCTCGGGTCTTCTAGATTCACGTGCATGTGCTCCTGATACTTTCCCTGGTGTTGCTTCCGGCCATCCTCTCACGGGGGCCCCGAAGTGCTTGGGGCCTCCTCACTCACTCCTCCCCGGCAGCTACTGCCTTCATGTCTGGCAGCCGGTGACCAGGCCTGGAGCTGATGGAACTGGAGACTCCATCTGTCTTAAAGGATAGTTCTCAGCTTCAAGGTGGATACTGAGCTCCATGGCCATTTAGTGGCCTGTGAAACTTACCAGGGTCCTTGTGGACTCACAGTTGCATGGCAGTGACAGAGCTCCACAGAACTGACAGAGGAATCCTAGAAAACTTAGATTCAGTTTTGCTCTACCCTCAGTTTAGGAAACCTCATGGCCGTAACTGAATTGAGTAAGGATAATTTCTGTACTGTAAACCATACAACCTTAAGGACAAATCTGATTAATCCCCAGGGACGAGCTTTGTCCTGTTTGGGCATTAGAGGTGACTCCACAATCTCTTGTGTTTGTTTCTGGCAGTGTGCAGCTGTGGGGGAGGCCCGTGTGACAGCGTGACCGGAGAATGTCTGGAAGAAGATTCTCAACGCACTGCAGGCACGGACTGCCTAAATATAAGTTAAAACAGCACTGCATAATGACTAACCCCTCTCTGTAATGTCCTGCAGGTGTGGGATTGAGGAAAGCTATCTAGTGTGTTTTCTTTAGAAACTGCTCAAGTCCCACCCCTGGATTTAACCCTCACAGAGACCTGCACAGAGGTACTTGGTGGTCCACTTGATTCCATTCAGTATGTAGGTGTTTTCATTTATGTAGTTCCATTGTAGAATATTTATTTATCAAATCTTATATTTAGCATCTTGCCCCAGTGATTAAAACCAAGTCACCAATGGGATCCAGTGGTCCAGCCCACTTAGCTGTGTTTCTGCATTGCGTCTGCGGGTCACCAGGTGATACAGAACACAAACCTGACACTTAACAGCCATCAGGGGACTTTGGGGGCTTTACAGTGATACAAGTCACTGTAAACCTGCAGTGAGACCAGAAGTAAAATAGATAATTACAAAATGGAGCTGCTGCTTTCTTTCCTGGGTTGCTCCATGGTTGCTCTTCGTTCATCAACCTGAGCAGCTATACTAGAAACAGAACTTGTGGTTTCCAGACAGTTTTAACATGAGGCATCTCCTTCCCGAAGTGAAAGTATATTACAGTCCCTCTGAGTAGAAGAAATTAATACCGGTGTATAACACCTTAGAAGATGGCACAAGATGTGAGACAAAGCTGGGTGGAGTTTACACAAGGGCGATGATGGTCCCTGGCTGGGTCTGCTTGAGGATGTGAGACCCCTGTGTGACCCTGAACTTCTCCCCAGCAGCCTGAGCTGCTGGCTGCGGATCCCTCTTAAGAGAATTTGGAAGACGCATTAACCTTCAAATAATAAGTCACCATATTAACAACCACTAATGCTTTAGTCTCTGTTCACCAACTCTCCAAGGGAGCACAGCCAGAAAGAGCCTGGGACTGGCAAGTTGCAGAAGGGCCAGGAGCAGGGGGCTCGAGACAACTTTCCCAGCCTTTTGCCATCCTGGAGTTTGTTCCAGGAGGGCACTGGGCCCCCTAGCAATCATGGTGGTTAGGACTCAGTGTGAAAGGTGAAGAACAAAAGAAACGGTGTCTTGCTTCCCCGGAGGGTTCAGTTCAGCCCCAACTGCCCATCACGACATCTTCAAAGGTAATAACGGCATTTGCAATGATGCCCTGCAGACTCCTCCTGCTGAAGTGTTCATCCAGACAAGAGGTGTGGCCTGGGTTGGACAGGCACTGGCCCCTGAAAACTGATTGAGAAAGGCCAGCAGAGAAGGAAATAGGCCCAAGCATCACCAGCCTGCACCAAGCAAAAGACCCCAGAGGGCTCTCCCACCTGGAAAGAAGAGCCCACAGCCTTCTTTACACTTGCCCTTCCCACAGTTGGCTTATCTGTTTGTGCTTCTTTCTCAGTGTTAACCTACTTTCCCCATTGCCTGTGGTTCTTATTATGTTCAAAGTAGGGTTGGTGCCTACTGCACTGTGTGGCTCCTGCAAGGACTAGCTCTTTGTGACCTGCAGCAGCGCCTCAGGAAACAAAACTACAGTGGTATCAACCGAGGAAGTGCACACACGTAACATACTTAGAGCACCAGGCTTCCATGGCTCTGGTTCTGAGGAGCTGACAGCTTGTTTTACCCCCAGGCTGTAATAAGTGTATCTGGGACCTGACTGCTGACCTGCGGTTGGCGACGCTGTCCATCGAAGAGAGCAGGTCCGGGCTGCTGAGTGTGTCATCCGGTGCTGCTGCACATAGGCACGTGAACGAGATGAACTCCACCATCCACCTCCTTAAAGTACGTAGGAATGGCGAAAGTTCCACTGTGTTTTCATTCTGGCTTCACTGAGGTCTAGGCACTTCGATGCACTTGGTGTTTGAGACCTACAGATAGATTATAAGTCACTGGACCTGCAGGTCCAGCAATAAAGCATGCACTATTTCAAAGAAAATTAATAACAACTTGTAACTACAGAACTGAGCCCCAATCAAGAGCTTCCATCTATTTTTTAAAAATTTATACGATAAAACAATCACCAATAGGCTCATATCTATGTACAAAATTATCTAGTGAAGAAAAACACTTATTGTCTCTGTGAAACTGTACACTAGTTGCATCATTACCACAAACTCACCCTTACCTCAGCTCCAGTTTGTAAGGGTTTGAAGAGTTTATCCAGAAACTTTCTTCTCTGTGCCACCTTTCCTTCTCACTTATACAGGTTCTCATTTTCTGAAGCTCACACACAAGTACTGTGTTCTCATTGACAAATAAGTTTATGGTGGGCCACATAAAAATAGTAGCCTACTTTTGAGGGGTCTTTTGAGAGGTTTATTCCCCTTAAACCGTGGACTTCTATCACAACCAGCAGATATTTTTACAAACAGGTTAGCTAGCTGAAAACACAAGCAACTGCTTCACACAGTCAAGTTAATATACCACTTGAAAGCGTAAACTCTGCTGCATTCATGTCCCAGCTCTAATAACTACAGCCTTGAGCAAGTTAGTCAACTTCTTCATTCTGTAGTGTCCTCAGGAAATGCAGACATTTACTGCACCTATTTCACAGAATGTTGAGAGAATTCACTGAATTGATATATGTAAAGAAGTTAAAATAGTACCTGGTGTAGTACTTATTGATTACATTTTTGGAGGTACAAATGATATTCACACCCATTGGCCAAAAATATAGCATATAAACCAAACCAATAAATTGTAGCAGCAGATAGAATCTTAGTGAGCATTCTATCCCAAAATAAGGAATTGTTCTTATCCCAGTTCCCCTGCTCGAACACAGGAGGCACTAATTCTCAGAAGAATCACTCAGACCTGGGCCTGACCACAGAGCTCTACTCCCAGCCACTCAGAGGCACAATTTCAAAATGGGTGTTGCTGTAGATGGTGATAAACCACTGCCATTACTGAAAGGTTTAATCCAAGTGATTGATCCACAAAAGTTATGTGTATATAAAAATGCAAAAGAAGGGACATTGACCTAAAATAAAAGGAATACCTTTCCTTACACCAAAAGAAGGAAAGTAAATTTCTGCAGTCTATTTATTTACACTGACCCTGAGAGCAGATCAGTTCTTCTGAGGCTGGGCCACACTGATGACTTAACAGTCTCCAGCCAATATTATGCCTCTGTGCAACTAGAAAAAAGGTCCTCTTTCCCTGTAGCTAGTCCACCTCTCAAGGCCAGGGTCACTGGCCTGGTAAGTGACTCAAATATTCATAGCCCAGAGCCAGTGTCCCCTCCTGTGGACTCTCCCTTTTACAGCAGCATGAAGCAGTCTGCAAACCCCACTATTCAGAAAAGCAGTTATACTAGCTCAGTCTTCCTATATTGAAAAGGCTTTATGTATATCCTTAAAAATTTAATGTGCACGTCTACTGATAATTTCCAAAACACATTTTTCCACAGATAAGATTATCAGAAAGAGAAAACCAGTATGTCCTGAGAAAGATACAGATCAATAATGCTGAGAATACATTGAAAAGCCTTCTCTCAGATGTGGAGGAATTGTCTAGAAAGGTATGTTCAGTTTCTGAGATTGTCTTTAAAGAAAAGACTTAGAACCTATTGAATGCGGTAGCTGGACTTCCCATAGCTGGATCAGCAGCAGCTGAAAAGAGAAGTTTCATTTGGTTTATGGGGGGGTCGGGGGTGTTGCAGTCCGTAGCCAGCCACTCCCAAAGCAGGAGCATCATGGCAGGAGGACATGATCGGGGAGTCTCTTCGGCCTGTAGCAGCCAGCAAACAGAGTGCTCGGGAAACTGTGGCGAGAGCATTCACTTCGGGGTCACAGCCCCAGGAACGTCGTCTGTCCAGCCCCCTCCTCGAAACCCAAGACTCTTGGAGGACAGTTCGGATCCTAATCACAGCTGGTACTTGTAAGCCTGATGGTCACAGATGCCTGAAGAACCTTAAAATAGCCAAGACTAATTGTAATGATCAACATTCCTTAAAATCAACCATAGCCAAGTCCATGGAGAGTTAACCAACATCTCTCCTTCCTCTACCCATTTTGATAGGTTTCTTGAATAACTGTGTTTATGTGGAACTTTGTAAGTATTTGCCGCTGATTAATACAGTTGATACATGTTGCAGTTAGAATACTCATTGTGCTATTTGCCTTAGCCTTTTATGAGTAAGAGCTACAGTCAACCAGAAATACACTGCATTATGTATAGTATGTAACTTAAATGTTAAAGAACGTACTAAATGATAAAAGGAAGAAGTGGAGTTATGCTGGGAGCAGCTTTGCGGATTGGCAGAAATGTGTGCTTCATACTCACTTTCCACTAGACTGAAGTGCCTTCCAGACAGATGAAAAGGCTGGGTGTAAATGTCAAATCCACAAGGAAATAGAATTAAATAATTACTAAACCTCAAAAGGAAATAACAATGCACTTAAGTACAATATGAAGAATTACAATAAAATGAGATAATGGATTTGACCAGAGAAAATTTCAAATATCCAAGAAGCAACTAAATACACAAAACGTCAAATAGGCTAAGAAAAAATATTGAGAGAACCATGATTTGTAAAAACTCACAGATTAACAGGGAAAACATTAAAACATGAGCAGTCAGTGTAAGACATAGGTTAATACACACCCCGAGACTCTACTACGGGCCCCATATTTGTCACATCGTAATTACTTCATCAGTGCTGGCCTGAATACTCTGGAGCTTCTGCTTTCAGATACTGTGAACTATCAGGGCTCTTTAAAGAAAGATATTTTTTTTGTAGAAATGGAAATTAAACCAGGACCTTTGCCCTGAGTTAAATCCACAGCTTTTTAACTGTTCTGTTGTTCTTAGAATCTTACTAAATTGCTGAAGTACCCACGCTGGGCTCAAATTTGCACTCCTCCTGCCTCAGCCTCCAAGAGTGCCAAGACTACAGGTGTGTGGCACTTTGCCCAGCAAAATAATTCTTTATTGCCTAAGAAAAGCAGGATTGGGGTGCAGCTCAGTAGCAGCACATCTGCTCACCATGCACGAGGCCCTGAGTTTGATGACCACCACAGCAAAAGAAAATTTAACATTATGGTTAGACAGTCTCTTTTGGCCTTGAATGTCCTAAACTTTTAAGAGCTTTTCTTTGTAAAAATGTAAATTATATTAATTGCACTCTTGGAAGATTCACCTACTTTAAAATGCATTTGAAAATTATATTCCTGGTGCCTGTTAGGCTGTCCACTAACATTTGAAGAGCAGTGAAATCTAAGCTTTGAAGGAAATACCAAGAAAGAAACCTTTGTAGAAACTTACTAGTTCATTTGAGTGCTACGGTCAAAACTTGTTGAAAGTCTTGAGAAAATATTCTCACCCAGATTAGCTCCTCCCACAGACCAGAAGGTTGCTGATCCTTTTGCTGTCTGGTTTCCTGTATCTAATGTAAGTTAAATATGGTTTTCATGGGGAAGAGCTAATGCAAGCTCAAGAGTGAAGCTCACCATAGAAAAGGCTCTGGGGTGGCAACTAACCCAAAGCAAGGGCCGGGATACCATTCAGTTCCCAAGGAAGTGCCCTCTGGCTGCGGAGGTGCTGGTGATACAAGAGTCAGGCTCATATCTCACAACAAAAGTCCAAAGCCAGTCTGACTGATTCTCGAGCAACCTTCAAGCTCTGAGACTAGAGAGATTGATGGAAATTTAAGGAAATCCTGCAATCAGAAAGCTCTGTGTGTGTGTGTGTGTGTGTGTGTGTGTGTGCATGTGGTTGAGTTTATCAGTACATTTTAGGTACAACTTGTGATCACGTTCATCATTGAGAATTTGTACCTGTACATGATTTATTTTGATTCTTGTTTTTTCCCACTTCCCTGCCTCCTATTCACTCCTCTTTCCATATAGATAGCTTAGTTTCCATTTTTTTTTCCTTCTTACATTCAGTTTTTTAGGGGAATCTAAGAAAGGAACCAGGTGAGAAGGAAGCCTTCCATTAAGACATTAGTATTTTAACTCGAACGAAAGATTTCACTGCAGTCCCCACAGTGACAGAAATCACAGTGAGGTTGCCTCTCAAAGTCGGTAAGAGCTCTGCTTGTGAGTTACTGTCCCTTGGATTTCATGTGACCAAAATATCACAAGTTATATTCACCTCGAGGTACTGGATTTGTGAAGCCTCCCTATCCATGTCGTCTTTTCCTTCGGGAAGTCCTAGAGCCCCTGCTGCAGCCCACTCCCAGGGCCTCCATAAAGTGCCATGTGCTGTGTGCACAGAAGCTGGTGCTCAGAGGGAGCACATACTGCTGCCGATTCAATCTGGAATGAAAATACGAAAAGCCAGGCACCTCTTCTGTGTTCCCAAACCAGGAGCAAGGTGACAGAAGTACAAGCTACGTATTTATCGTTCACGTAGAGATGATGACCTTCTTCAAGCTCAGTGTTGCTCCTTGCTGAGTTTGAAGCCCACCACAGGGGTGTAGTCACAGAACTCCGGCTCCGAGGGTGGCTGGGTCGGAGCGCTGTACCATCTGCTTCTCCATCTCCTCCATCTCTGCTCACCACACTCCAGCCACAGCACACATATCGACTCATGCAAAGACATACCCAGGACTGAAAGGAATGTACATTAGAATATCTGAGCTGTATTGCTAGTCCCACCGAAAAGGCAAGGCAGATAGAAGTTTGAATTCCGAGTCAGAAATACTAAATTCCTGGCCTATAATAAGTGCTGGGAGCTCTAAGGTGAGGCCAAGAATCTGCTCAAAAGATCTTCAGAGTCTAGTGAGAGACAGATATGCCAAAAAAACCACAGCAAATAAACAAAAAAGCTATGACACACATTTAGTAATCCAGGCGTAGTTCAGGCTGATGGGTAATTCTAAGGAAGAAACTGAACCCTTTCAAGCAAGAGTACATTAGACAAGGATTCTCAGAGAGGGTGTGGACGTGTGATTGAGAATGACTAGTTTATCAAGAACTCCCAGCAGGAGAAAAATGCTACAACGAAAAACACATGAAACAACATGCTGTATTCTTGGTACTGGAAGAATTTTGACCTTGGCTTTGCAGAAGATTAATTATAAGACCAGTAGCAGAAGATGATACAGAACAAATTGTCAGTGTATACATTGTAAAGAACCTTTTGTACCATGCCCAGGAGCATGTGTATTTCATCCTGGAAATCACTGAACTACCCAGAGCAATTGTGGGGACTTTCATTCCTGAAACATTTCTCTGCAATATGGATGATAGACAAGACAGCAGAGGCTCTGATACTGGACACAGCTGAAAGATGGCTTTAGCGGTTCAGACAAGAGTGGTCGGTTGCTGCTTTGCCTTCATTTGAAAAGTGTTTGCAGTCAGCAGAGAGCAGCGGAGATTGTGGTGGTGGAGACAGAATGACAGGTGAAATAAAAGAGTTGGCAGCCACCTGGATGTAGTAGGAACAAAGAGAAATCTCTGTTTTAAAGATATGGCTAATGAAACTGTACACTGGACCCTGGGTGTTTTGGATGAAGCATCTGTGACGTCCAGAGGCAGTTGAGAGACTGGAATCAGAGGCCAGGCAGGGTGGGGAAGGTATGTGGAAACAGTTAACCTTTAAGATAAGGTAACCCCACACAGGCAGAAAAGCATCCATTGGTCTACTACTGTTTTTTCAAGACTATCCCTATTGTGCCTATGGCCCAGAGTCATTACTAAAACTACTTCTTTTCATTGACAAAAGTATCCCAATTTACACAATAGGCTACTGTGTCTGGCCACCCTAGAAGTTTGTTATCACGCTTTGCTCAATCTGGTTGATTTTGTTTTTTAGATTAGTATTCTAAGTACACTATGGTTTATGCACTGTATTACCAAAAATTCTTGACACTCTTTATGTCAGGTAAGTCCAAAGAGAATTTGATGCTGAGATGAGTGAGTAATTAATCCTTTGTAATCTAAAGTATCACTCATTTTCATAGTTATGAGGTAATTTTTTAAATGTCAGCTTCTCTTAAAGCAAGGCAACCTATTTTTTAATAATGTTCCCATATCAATATTTTCCTTCTTAAGCAAAGTGACAGAAAAAATGAAACATTCAAATAAGATATCAATATATAGTGTACTATACTCAATAAGTTTTAAACTTAAAGTAATACTTGGCCTTCTGCCTCTGTTTGAGTCTCTTAGTTTTCTGTATCCATTTATCAATATATTTCTATTCATCTATATATCTCATAGCCCCCCCTAGTGATGGTGAAAGAGTATATTTTTTTGATAACACATTATCCATCTTTCATTATTTCAAAGTCTTCATATTCAAAATAAATGTTATGATAAATAAAGATCAGCCTCCGCCCCTGACCACACACACGCACATACTCACACTTTCTTCAAAGCCACGCTGGAGTGGGGATTTATTTTGACGAATACCACATGCGTGCCCTGACCCAGAGCTCCCACGGTGAGAGTGGGATCAGTTCCCCAGAGCACAGCACTCATCCCTTGAGCAGTCATTTGTACACACTGCCGTCGACACTGGTGGGAATTTGAAATGAGGCCGTGGAAGTGAGCATAATCCTTTCGGTCTTCATGGTAAATCGAGCAGCAATGGTCAGACCACCCAGCAGCCGTCCGTGCAAAGAGCGTTTCAAGGTCTGCCTCCTTTCATGACTGTTTCTCTTTGAAGCTTTCAGCTTTTCCGTCAGCAAAGTGTCAAACTGGCGAGTACACATGGGCCATCTCCTAGTCTGGCCTCTAAAGATAAAATAAAAATTCAAAGCATAAACTACACATAAAAGACTCTTGGGTAGGAATAAACTGTGATTTATGGCATAGCAAAAACAATTGCATTCTCAGATTCTGAACTGGTTTCACATCAGCCTTCATAAATGACTTCTAGGGCTATTTTTTATGTGGTAGAACCTGCATGTGCCACAAGAATTTGTTTATGAGATGAATACATATGGCCACCCACCCCCATAGGCACATATTTATTCTCCCTTATTGTAAGGCTAATCCACTGTTCATTTGAATTATTTGTAGGAAAGTCAGACCTCAAGAAAGGGGTACCTTGTTCAGAAGGACAGTATGGATACCATTGACCATGCATCTCACCTTGCAGAACAAGCCCGTAGTATGAGAGCTAAGATCCAAGGTAATGTTCACTGGTTCAACTTGATATAAAGAAAACACACACTTTCTTACTAGTGATAAAAAATAAGAGCTACTGTCAGTGATTGCACATGTGGTTAAAGACTTACCCAGGTTTTCAGTTCAAGTGTGTTTATCTAGGATTTCTGAACACTGATTCTTACTGTCTATTGATATTGAAGAGTAAAGGTACCAAATCACTCCCTGTCAAGTGTTTTGCAGAAATGCAGAATGCTTCTTCAGAAGAAATAGCATGCTATGGTGTCTCTGAAATGCAAGAGCTGAATAATAGTCACACATCTTTTCCTGATATTTGTAGAGAAAGAAGTAGCCCTTAGAGAGGGAGTGAATCAAGCCAAGTCACCCTAAGCTCTTCATATGAAGCTGTTCCCCAAGGACCAGGCAGACAAGGTGTTCAAGTCCCCAAACAAGGAGAAAGGAGGATGGGCTGCACGAGCGTGCCTGGAAACTGTGCTGAGCGGAGGCTGCCACCACCGTCCATGGCGGCCGATGCCAGCCTTGTTCTGGACTCGGTCCTACCCACTCCACATCTGCTCTCCCACCCCCCACCCCTGGGTCTTCAGTGGCTTCTCTCTTCTCACTGTGCTCCGCCTTGCAGAGATCAACCACAAGATGCTCTATTACGGGGAGGAGCGGGAGCTCGACCCAGAGGAAATCTCAGAGAAGCTGGTGTTAGCTCAGATGATGCTGGAAGAGATTCGGCGCCGTCCACCCTTCCTCACCCTGCGGGAGCTCGTGGACGCAGAAGCAGACGAAGCCCAAGAGTGTAAGTGTCTCGGCTTCTAGCAGACACCTGTCTGCCTACATCTGCCTTCTTTGTGGGCCTGAGAGGGACACAAAGGCTCAGGATGTGAGATCAGCATGCACTTCGTGGTGTGTAGAGCTGGAAAGTTATAACGTGGCCCCCAGGAGTCATTCGGGGAACTTGACTGTTACCAAGACGTTTAGTCCTGCCCTAACTCTGAGCCCTTCAGAAATAGCTAAAGCTCCACAAGGAGTCGACAGAGTTTTTAGTTATGTGGGAACAAATTGGATCTAGCACTTGGTGAGAACATACAGAACAGGGAAAGAAGCTAAGGAGTACAGTTCCCAGAACGGCAGTGAAAGAAGGTCACTGAGAAAGGCAGAAGTGCTCCACACCCAGCGACATTGGTTTTAATAGTCATTAGGCTCTAATAGAATTTTCCCATTCCATGTAACTGGGTGAGTTTTGGGCACTTTGACCCACTGTCACGTCTTCTGGTGGTCTGTGAACAGATTTGCTTTGTCTGTCAGTTCATTTGTCTTGATGGATCTTTTAAGGCATTATCCTCGGGGTAGGTGGTTGGAGAGCAAGCGGGAGGCTTATTCTTGGGTAGCTTAGCTAGTGAGAGTGGTGATTTCTGCTGTCCTCTGTCATGACCTAGAGTGAGTGCACATATAGTTCACACTGCCTGAAAGTCAGCCTCCTCTGTCTGCCTCTATCTTCTGTAGGAGGTGGGCTGGCTCATCACTTGTGTACCTGGCTCATCACTTGTGTACCTGGCTCATCACTTGTGTACCTGGCTCATCCTGCTATTGGCTCATCCTGCTGTTGGCTCATCCTGCTGTCGGCTCATCCTGCCGTCAGCTCTTTTTTAAAGTATCTTAGTGCAAGGCTATTTGTTGCCTTTTTTAATATTTGGTTTTTATCATTGGCTTTTTTCTTTACCCATTTTTGACTTCCTTCTAAAAAGAATTTCACTGGTAAAGTTTTTTTTTTTTTTCTAACTCCTTCTACTCAAGACTTTCTAGAACACTTCTGGAGCCCCCGTTTTACTTTCTTGTCTGCAAAGCCTTGTCCCTAAAATTGGAAAGCAAAGTGTCTGCGGGCTGTGTGGAACTCTGTCACGTCACACTCATTCTTGTGGTTAAGACCAGCCTGAGTTTAAGAGTCAGTGAGTCAGGTTCCACCATCAGTGGGAGGATTTGTAAACAATGGTGTTCGTTTTTATCTGCCCAAAGACTGACAAGAGAAGTCACTGATTTCATGTCATACGTTAGCGAAGGCTGATATCTCACAGCTTTTAATATATCGGCAACTTAAAATTACAGAACTTATTAGTTCTATCTCTAGATCTTAAAGAAGCATATATACTGTGCTATTATCAATTGCATTTTATACATCAATCAGCTTTTAAAATTCTATTTATTTATGCATTTAGAATATATTGTTAAGGAGGAGTCTAAGCCTTTGTTAGATTACAGAGGGGCCAAGACCACAAAAAGAGTCACAGGGCACTCACTAGCCATTTTCCTACACCTCTATCTGTATCAACTTCTTCAGCATTGCTGTAGGTACAAAAGAACAGCTTTGTTACGTAACAAATACACAAAGTCTTAGCTGCGGTGAGAACAAAGAATCCCAGCGGCACTTGGAGTCAAGGTGGGGGCCGCAGTCAGGAAAGATGGGGTTCCGACGTCCGCTGTCACATTCCTCACTCAGCCAAGAGCGTGTGTCTTCTCCTCACATGAGAAAGAAATACGAATGTCACAAGATAGACTGATGTTCCCTGAAGGAAAGGAGAGTATAGGCAAGTTGTCCACACGCGTGACCTTGAACAGAGAGTGAAGGACACGCACACGGTTGAAAGGGAGCAGATGACCGCCGCCTAATCTTCACTCCACCCAAAATCATGGCTTGGGTTTGACCCAAGGAGCTGAGGAGCAGACAGAAAATGTCATAACATTTATGTTATGTCATAACATAAATGCATTACAATTGACAAAGTAGTTTTGGATATTTTAAACTATACTATATTCAAGTCCCCTTTACAGGCTAAAATTATTAATAACCTGAGTAATGATAAGTATAAGGATGTAGCTTCCACATACAGTATAACTCTATGGGAAAACAAATCAAACCCTTCTCTTCACTATTATCTGAGAATCCTAAATTCAACAAAATGGCATTTTTTATTTTACGTGTAAAAAGTGAGGCTACTTTGTGAACAGTGCTTCACTGCCAATCATAGAAGAGCCCTTGGTAGGAACACTTCAAGAGGGACGAGGGGAAACCAAAGAAAGCCAGGCTGAGTCTGCCTCTCTCTTCGCAGTGCTGAGCCAGGCTGAAAACTGGCAGCGGCTGCACAACGACACCCGCGCCCTGTTCCCTGTCGTCCTGGAGCAGCTTGGCGACTACAGTGCTAAGCTGTCGGACCTCCGGGAATCTCTGGAACAGGCCCGTGACCACGTCAGGGATGCGGAAGACATGAACAGGGCCACCACGGCCAGGCAGCGGGACTACGAGGTACAGTAGATGTGTCTGTAAGTGCTTGTCAGAGGTCGGCGATGGGAGGAAGTCGGTGAGAAACTTGTACAAAATTGTGCATCGAGATGCTCGTGTTTTCATTGTGACATATTTTTTATTTCTGTAATTTCTTAACACCTGAGCATATCCAAAATCAAGGCAGAACTGCAAGACAGTTTGGTTCCGGCGTTGACATGAGTGCAGTTACTCAGAGCTTTTGGATATGTGGATGGATTTGTTGCTTTTGCAGTCATATGAGTGATGCGTGAGCCCTGCCTGCCAGGACAAGAGGGTGTTTGGTTCTCTTTGTCTGCTTTGAGACCAGATCTCACTGTGTAGTCCAGGCTGGCCTTGAACTCATTCTGTAGTTGAGGAGGGCCTCAAACTCCCAGGAATCCTTCTGCCTCAGCCTCCCTAATGTTGCAGTACTGAGATCCTCAGTCATGCTGCCTTCCACCACATCCCAAAGCCTTTTATTTTTATTCTGAGACAGTGTCTCACTAAGTTGCCCATCCTCACCTTGAACTTGTAATCCTCCTGCCCCAGCCTCCAAATAGGTGGGGTTACAAGTACATGCCACCCTGTCTAGCTGATACATTATTCTTATCTATAACTTTTTAATTTTGAGCACTCTAGAACACAAAACTCCACAGAACCACATGTTCTGATTATGTATCATTTTTGGAAAGGCACATTACACATGTTGAATGTAAGTTTTGGAAAATCGTGATAAGCCAGTCTCACACCCTGGCTGGTCAGCAGCTGCAGAGGTACAGAATCAACCTGCACACAAGGCCATGCAAATACAAAGCAGGAAAGGAGGTTCCCAGACACCAAAATGCAGAGCCGGCGATGCATGTCCTTGCCAGTCAGCTCACGTGCTCCCTTCTGCCACCATGAGACGCGGCATCTTCTAAAAGGGTGGCACCCGAACACCTGGACATATCACTAAAGATCCCAGTGAAAAAGATTGTGGACAAATAGAAAATAACTTGAGAAGATTCATCAGTTCAGTTACATACTTTTATTGCCAAGCAACCAACCAGAGCTGGGCTCTATGCTCTGATCAGCGCTCATCACCGATCCTCACGACAGCGCTGTGAAATTCTCTAATTAAAAGTGACCACCATGGTTCTGAGCGCAGCAGACCCTGCCTTGTTGTTAGGATCACAGTGGTCACTAAGGCTTCTTTGCGGTGCTGGCATCTTACAGTGGTCACCCCATGTCACTGTCTGAACATGTTCAGCCTCTTCCCTATTTTCCATTCCCCAGCAACTTCTCTAGTTCTGGCCTTCATCATTTCTCAACCAACTGCTTGCTCCCCTCTCTCCTCCCCTCTTCTCCCGTCCAAGCCATCCCCCCAGCTCTGCGAGGGACGCCCTTTCACTCAGTTCTTAGAGTGCCTCTTGGCTTTTGTTAAAGCCTTCCAGTATCTCCTTGTCCACAGAGCAGTACTTTTGACACTACAATTTGTAAACCATTTAGTGGGGTATAAAATAAATTTGGAGGGTGTAACCAACGTTTTTAAAGAAGATAGAAAGGAAGAGAAATGAATAGAAAATATGAAAGCACAACACATATGCTGAAGTGTGACTTCACCATGTTTTTGCTGTCTGTGCATTGGCTTGCAACCTATAATCCACTTAACAGGGCGAGTCACGGGCAGCAGCACTCGGAAGGAGCTGCCTCTCAGGACAGTGCGTGCGCCTCTGCCAGCACCCAGAACTCTCTCCTCTGCTCGCCTTGCTTCACACGTTCAGTTCAGACATTTACCGCACAACCAATAACTAACCTTCCCTGCCCGGAATGCAGGGATCTCATTCCTTTCTCTCCACTTATTAAGTCTCCCACAAATCTAGTCCTCTGAGAAATCTATCTTATAATCCAGTCAAGTGTACATACAAAGTGTGTATTTAAACATAAAAATTATTACAGTAATTGCGAGCCGGGCTGGTGGCGTCCATCTGCAGTCCCAGCACTTGGGAGGCTAAGGCAGGAGGATCACCACAAGGTCCAGGCTAGCCTGGAATACATGACCAGTCTAAAAAGAGAAAGAAAAAAAAAAGAGAAAAACTATTTCGCCATTAATCTCCTTCATAATACTTTCCCTTCACATGCACTTATCTCATTGTTTTTGCTCTTTTCTGAAGCAGCTCTGGAGGTCCTTTTGGTCCTGAGTGTCGTTAGTTGTGCCGTCATGGCTCCCTTGGTGTTCTGAATCAATCCAAGTGTTTACTTTTTATGATCATTTTGACTTTAGGGAAGAGCCAGGAGTCGCACTGTGTCAGATTCTATAAGGTAGATGAAGATGTCAGTTCTAAAAGTGAACACTACATTCCAAAATAACTTCTGATTAAACTCTTTCTTGCACAGGTTTTGTAAACCTCATGCACATAGAACCCAGGAATCGGCATTTTAATAATTCACACAGATGGCAGGCCTCGGTTTAGCTCTGCTAAATAAACCTTCTTTCCCCCCTCTTTATTGAGCTTGTTGGTATATTTTAGATATATATCACGCTCACATTCAACGCTGAGAATTTGTACCTGTCCATGACACATCTTGAGTCTCATTTTTTCTCGTTCCCCTGCCCCACTACAACCCCCTCCTCCCCTGTATGCATAAGCTTTGCTCCCTTTTTTACCTTCACATTTTTCTTTCCCTTTACTTACCTAACCCTCTTTCCCTTTTCCACTTGAACATGTTCTCCCTACTTCACAATATCATTTCTCTAGTGTGAGAAACTGAAAGTGTAAATGAGGCCTAAACAGACCTTGTGCCGAGTTCAGAGGAAGAGGCAGCACCTCCCGGGGCAGGTCTGAGTCTGAAGTATGTAGCTAAGCCACAGCACAGCTTGCTTCTTGGTGTCTGTCTGCAGGAACAGCCGTTGTTACCTGCTACAAATTAACTTTCTCCATTTGAGTTTTCTTTCATTCCTCCTGAAGCATCTTTTCTCCCTCCTGAGCCGCCAGGGTCTAGTCAGACCGTCCTGCTCGGTGATTCTGTAAGTCACCCCCTCCTCTGAGCCTCCCTGGAGGGTCTTTTGGTCTGCTCCACCCGGGCTTCCAGTTTCCATCCTGTTCACATTCCTGCAACAACAGACTCCAGAGCAGCCTCCCTAGCTATAAAGAAGCCATGTGGCGCAAACCTCTTTGAAAGGGCTCCACGGCTTCCTACTTGGGAAAGGTAAACCACCCCATTGTCTGTCATTGTTTCGAGACTGCCCTACAAAACCTGCCCCAGCCAATGGAGGTTGTGTGGGGATTTCTGGTTTCCTCTGTGCAATGTAGGAACTGTGCGTGACGCCCTGAGTTGTGGCTCGTCCTGTATGGGCCTTCCGCCAGCCTCAGGGGCTCACTCTACACAGAACCTCATCAGCTGCTGGAGTCCAGCCATCCTCTCTGTGCCAGTCTCATGTTCTTTGAGAAGTCAGTGAAAACGAGGGAGCGCAAGCTCACACGCACAGTCCCGTCCATGACAGTACACTCCCTTATTCATGTAGCTGACTCCTGGCGTCTGGCGGTTGGCAGTCCCTCTCAGCCCCAGCTTCTGAGCCAATGCAGAGGAACCCCTCCATCTTCCACACTGACAGCCATCAGCTGTGCCACAGAATGGCCACCCAGCATCACCACACCCAGCGTGTGTCCCCTGGGATACACCTCACTGTGGTGCAGCCAAGTCCGCCCTACTAGACCCTGAGCACACCAAGATGGTGCCCGGCTTGGCCCAGACCAGAGCCTCCCAGCAGCCAGAGCATCTTGCGTTGGTGCCTTTGCTCTGGAGAAGGTGGGTGGACGTGGCACTGTGGCACTGTGAGGAAAGCTGAGCTGAACTGGGCATGTGAGTTATTCTTATTGTAAAGATGCTTCACAAGAACTTGGGCTTCCACAAAACTAAAGATAGCTATTCGTTCTTTTTCTTACTTTTACATATTTAAAGAGTATGGAACTAATTTCTTTGAGCAAAATGTAAAACTCAACCCTCCATTTATTCTGTTTTTGGAAGCAAATTTAAGAGGTTTAATTTCACTTTTCACTATTGAAGTATTCACTATTGTAGCATTAGTCTTTGTACAAAACTTAAAATTTTGATGTGTACAAATGATAAGCACACAAATCACTCTTACACTATTTATTTTTTATCATCCTACTCCTAAACTACAAGGTTAATAGCATCACAAAAATCTTAATCACGTGAATATAAAATGCTTTATTTTCAAATATTCTTTAAAAGACATCATATAAGTATTCTCATAATCCAAAGCTTCCTCTTTCAGAACAGCTTCTATCTCTTTAAGATCAAATATTTTTCTTTTATGTATGTGGAATATCCAGGTGAAGCCTGCTGGATAGATAATTATGTTGTTTCATAATTATTAGTTTTTGAAACTTTCTTTTGTTCAAGTTGATCACTTTTCTGTGAAAGTATCTTTTTATTTCAAAGCCTGTTTTACTCCTCTTGTAATGTTCTATATGGTAAATGGAATAAATGCTTTCACTTGAAGTCTTCTACTTCCTCCTTCCTGCACACAGGCTCCCCTGCAATGCCCTTAGCACAGAGCTTTGCAGTCTTACTTCCACCTCGGATGTTAGCAGCGTTCTCCTGGCTGGTGTCAGATACAAGTTACAGAAAGGGTCCAGGCTCCGACCTTCTAAGAGGGAAACAGCCCGGGTGAGAGCTCAGGAGTCCCAGCCTCGCTCGCCTCCTTCCTGCGCATCCTCATACTGGGTACCCGTGCTTTGCTGCAAAGCTGACCTGTGCAGTGACATTTTCCAGTGAGATAAGAATAACTGGCTTCACAAAACTGCTCTGTAGTTAAGTATCACACCTGCTGAGGGGATACTCTTGAATCAAGAGGAAGTTTGAATGGAATCCTTTTCTGTCTCTGCTCACATCTCTCCCTGTAGCAATGCATTTGGAAAAGATGGGGCTGTGCCATTCCTTCCACTGGATCAGGAAGTGACAAAAAAGACATTAAGATGAACTTAATTTAAATGTATTTCCTTCTATGGCTAGGCTTTATAATTATTTTTATATATCCTAGACTATACCAAAAGCTACATTTCAACTCTGAATTATTATTTTTAAAGAAAAATCAACTCACTTTTTACTCAAACTATAAAAGCATCTTTTACCTTTTCATCCAAGACTCATTTTGTTTTGCTTTCTGACTTTGAACCCATTTAAAAGCTTCACATTTTGTAGAATCATAACATCCCTGCCTCTAGACCCAAAGAGGGTCAGTAGAAATGAGAACATTCATCAAAAATGTGTCCGCAGTTTCCAACCACAAAAAGTCTGAAATCTAACCCCAAGAGCTTGGAAGAATATGAAACAGACCACAAGTTTGTGCTTCGCGAGTTAGAGCTAGTTTTAATTTTAAAAGCATCGGGATGCTCTTACATATATTTTGTTCCCATTAAAATGCACTGTTTGCACTGGGTCCAAACTTAGCTCATGATCCAAAAAAAAAAAATTCTAAGGTGATTAATTTGCCTCTTATTCTGTCCAAGAGCCAAATAAAAGTTTAGTATCCAAAACATATTTTCAACAAAGTTTTGGTGCAATATAAACAATTAAACAGCACCAAGGACTACTATCAATTTTCATCATACAGTTTCTGAGCAGGCTGCTTCCTCAATAGATGGGACTCAATTTTAAATGCTTGTAACTGCTGAAAACTATTCAAACTGTTCATCAAATACCAGGTGGTATTTTCCCACAGATACTTCAGACATGAATATACATTTGGTCTGTATTCTGAACAAAACGAGCGATTCCCACGGTGTTGCAGCCAGCAGTGCAGTGTGCAGGCCAACAGTTCTGCGTGTCCGCAGACTCAGGCTGCCGTCAGCAGAAAATCTCGTCTCTCAGAGCTGCTACATCACCACGGCTCATCAGCTAGATCGCGCTGCTAACCAAGCAGATAAATAAACCCAAAACAGGAGCCCTCTCATCTTTGGTGTCCCTTGGGAACCTCACTTCAGAGCACCTTGTTGCGAACTGCCGGATCAAGGAGTCAGCTTCAGACTCGTTTACATTTTTATTTTCTCATACCTAGAATTGTATGTTATATATTGTGAAATAGAAAGTACTCAAAGCGAAATAGGGTGAAGGGGGAAAAATAATGAGATTATAACAAAAAAGAAAGGAAACAAAGTTTATGTATATAGGGGTTAGAGTGGTAGGGTGGGTAGGGCTATGGGAAAAATGAGAATTAAGTTGCGTCATATACTGACACAGATTCTCATTGTTGAGTGCAGTCATGATGTGTATATGTAATGTACCAATAAAGATTTTGATTTAAAAAAAAAAAAAAAAAGGAGTGAGCTTCAAGAAGTAAAGGCTTCTCAAGGCAAGCCAGTGAGGCACAGGACCATCTTCCCAGTTCTGGAGTAAAGTCTGTTTCTCCAAACCAGCTGCTCACATATTCCAAGACACTAGTGACTGTTGCCTGATTCATTCTGCAATCAATTTGTATATAATCAATTCCAGAACTTTCATTTATAGTTGGGCCCATAGCACCATCCGCACATAACTGTTCTCATAGGCAGAGTTTTTTCCAAACTTCTTCATCCTCAGATTTTGGCACAGTCACATTACTATCCAGCTGCTGTGATTTCCAGCGACTTCTGTGCTGGTTCACTTCTGTCGAATGGCTGAAAACTGTACCACTTGTTGCTGTTGCCAATGAAGTGTTGGGGAATAACCTTTAGGAGCAGGTCGGCATCCTGAAAGACAGACATTCACACTTTGCTTCCTTTTCAACTTCTTTGGGTCAGTTTGAGCCACCACAACATCTGGACACTGAGCTGCTTCGATCTGGACCCACCTCAGGTATTCCTGAGGCATCCTCAGGGAGACCAAGGGGTTGAAACCTTCCGTCAGGTCACAGGGCTCCACCAGCGACAGCTGGGGCATCAACTGTTCCACTGCAGACTCTGGCACCGTAGATCAGTGCTTTTTAAATGAACTCATCATCCATCTGCTGCAAACATGCAGTCTGTGCCCAGTCGTATATCTGGATCCCATCTTGCACTGTGGAGAGCAGTCAGATGCCCTCTCTAAAGCACTAATTTGTTAGGATAGTGATGCTGTGAGTAGTCATCATAACTAATAGCTTCACATCTCTCAACACATGACTTCGGTTTTCTCCACATTACAAATGATGATGGTGAGTCCAGACAGGTGGCATTTGCCAAAGGGACACAGGAGGTGAGTGATGCGCTGCCTGGAGTCAGATCCGAGTCCGGAGGCAGAAGTTGGTGCCTTGATGCTGTCTGAACACCCACCTTTGTCCTCCACCCCATCTCTTCTTTCCCACAGAAGCAGCGCGAGCGCGTGAGGGACCAAGTGGAAGCTGTGAACGCATCTCTGAGCACGTCTGCGAGCTCTCTGGCAGGGCCTCGTCAGACTCTCGTGGAGCTCGAAGATATGATAAAGGTACCGATGCATGTGACTGGCCCGCGCTTGTCTGTACACCAGGGGAGGTTGTGTCATAGGGGGGTTTCAGGACGGGCATCAGCCAAATGCAGTCTAGCTGTGAGTCAGGATGAGGCCAAGTGGTGCCTGTAGGATTTAGTCACTTGGACCTCAAGTGCACTTCTGTTTTGACCCAGTAATAGGGTAGACAGAATGGAATAGGTCAAAATGCTAAACAGAAAGTGCAGATATTAAGACTACATACATAAACAACTTTTTGTGAGAGAAATTTTCCTGTGAAAAGAATAGAAAAAATGGTCCAGTATGAAGGAGATGTGCAGATAATGGAGGATTTTTGTTTGGAATAGTTTTATTTTTGAATAGGGAACTTCAGAGAACATCTAAATAATAAGAAATCAACCAGGAGGAAAAAAGGTGTTGAAGTTGCAGGTGAAAAAGCTAACTACTTTCAGTAATTCAGGCCTAAAGTGTATGAACTGCGTAATGAAAACTAGAGATTATATTTTGGTATTCTGTGGGGAAAATACTTTTAAGTCCTTCTAAATTTGATGGGCTTACCATTTAATTTTTTTCTTCAGAATGCATCAGGAATTTATGCAGAAATAGATGGAGCCAAAAATGAACTACAAGGAAAACTATCGAACCTAAGTAACCTCAGTCACGATTTAGTCCAAGAAGCTGTTGACCACGCACAGAATCTTCAATATGAAGCCGATGAGTTGAGCAGGTAGTGTGCTAGGGTGAGAAGTGCAAGTATCTGCATGTCCTCAGGGTGATGTTTCTATCTGATCGTACAGTGCAGAGTTACTAGCATACAGTGGTTGCAGGTTGGTTAAGTTTGGGTCTGTTTTTGTTGATGTTTTATTAGTTGCTCCCTCTGAGAGTCAGTCATTTTTACAGTTGTTTTAAGGAGACAGTTTTTTAAAAATTTTTTTAAATGTCAGATTAGAAGACTGTGTTCTAGGTGCAGGTACAGGTCAGCACTGTTCTCCAGTTATTAATAGGATGATCTGAGGCGTGCTGGCTGTGAGCAGTAAATCAGATCCTTTTGCAAGGTCCATTCTAGAGTCATCACTTGTCTATTTCCTCAACAGTGTTTGCTTTTCTCTCTGCAGTATTGGAAGTAAAGCTGGATAGGGGTCAGCAGCACAGCTGACTTGGGAAATACTCTATTCTTTCTGTGTTTTCCAGGAGAAACTATTTGATTTCAAGACAGTTTTCCTCACAGGACCTACAAAGAGTCACACATCCCTTGGACACTCAATTAATACTAATTGAAGTGCACGGAAAGATCAGAATTAAATCCATGACTCTGACGTAATACATAAATAATGAGATCATTATAGAGTACGACTAAATATCTGACAGTCAGAAACAAGGACCAGTAAATATCATGAATTAAATAAGGACAACATTAACTTTTGTTTAAAACATACATCATTGTTCTATTCCTTTTGGCCAAAATTATCCAGTGCCCTCCAAATCTCCAAGAGGTCAGGAAAGACAGAAGAATGTAAAACCT
Organism: Petromus typicus; assembly: GCA_004026965.1. NCBI lineage: Eukaryota > Metazoa > Chordata > Mammalia > Rodentia > Petromuridae > Petromus > Petromus typicus. The sequence goes on along the minus strand of PVIR01000631.1, from coordinate 103,574 downwards.
TGGTGCATGAAGTGACATTACATGCAGCTCAGTGTCAGGCCGCTGGGAAAATGCTTTTAATGAAGATGTAAAATGGACTCAAAGAAAACGCTGTTTAAATTATAGACTGTATGAGTAGAGAAGTGCTTTTAAGACTGGTTCTGTACTGCTTCTGTGTTCTCCAGTCATTATAACATTGTCTCACTACTGAGATTCCAAAATGCGCCTTCTCCAAATGCCCCTCTCTGCAAGAGTGGTCTAGTGGGGACCCAAGGAGGCAGCCATGTGCTTTACACTATACACAATCAGAATAGCCATGTCTGTGAAGTTCCTTTCATGTTCAGATTATTTCCAATTGAATATATTTGTGAAAATATTCAAATTTATAAACTCGCCCATTCAAGATGTGAATCTCCCGCAGTATGTCTGTTGGACACAATGCCCAGAAGTTTTCACTTCAAAAGCATCCTTTAAACATTGACTAATAATTTAGTCTATTTGTCAATATTTTATTGACTAATAGTTTAGTCAACTAAACATAGTCCTAATATTGTGCCACTGAGAGAAACAAAGTAGCAAAGCCTTTTTTTTAATCTCTGGAATTTCTACTACTCCAGCCAGTACCATCTTAGAATATTAGTAAATATTTATAACATTCTGTTCCTTTTATCTCTTTTCTTTGAAGCTTTTCTGGTCTCCTTCGTCGGTTTCACTCTGAACCAGTGTCTGGGTAAACATTACCTTTCCAGGGCGGGACTGTGTTGTGATGCATGTGACTCTGGTGGAGCTCCTTTCCATTAAATAAACCTAAACTTTATTCTGTGCTACACCGCCATAAAGACCAACATAAATACTATGATTACCCTTCCTTTTCTTTTGATTTAAAAAGTTAAAGTAAAAGCTGTTTTGTAGGAGGAGATAACTCGACCTAAGAGAGCCCAGGCACTGGGTTGGGGAAGCAGGCTGAGAAGTGGCTGGCTGAGCTCCAGCTCTGCAGGCTGGGTGGTTGGCAGACAGTCAGCCGGCATGACAGGGTACCACAGAGCCTCTGCTGAGATGCACTGTTGGATAATTCATGTGATGCCACTGACTGTACTCAGGACACATCTAAGGACCACACTCCCAGAGGTCAGTGTTGTATACTGCCTGGGTCTCAGAGACCTCCTGGAAGTCACTGAGAAATCATACAGTAGTGGTCACCAGGTCTTGGGACAGAAAAATAAGAAACTGGTAGATTTAAGACTACATACCTCAAGGGCTGGGGATTTAGCTCAGTGGTTCCGGCACCTGTCTTGCAAGCGCAAGGACCCGGGTTCAATCCCCAATAACCACATACCACACTGGACGTGGAGACTCACACCCAGCAGCAACCAGTACCACATACCACAGTGCTGGGTGTGGTGGCTCACATCTGTAATCCCAGTACTCGGGAGGCAGAGGCAGGAGGATTGCTGTGGTGTGAGTTCAAGTGTGAGCTTGAACAACAAAGAGAGACCCTGTCTAAAAAAAAAAAAAAAAAAAAAAAAAGACTACATACCTCAAGACAGTGGATCTGGAGTAAGATAAGACAGTAGAGGTAGAGTTTATATCATAGAGAAAGAAGCAGTTTTCATCAACATAAATTATGTGAATACACATTCAGTTTACAATTCTGACTGAGGAAATAATAGGTTAGTTACAAGAAGTAAGTAAACCCTGCGATTGGGGACAGCACGCCCCATATTTCCATATTGTCTTCTGTTATGGCTCCTTCTAATCCTTGAAGGGCACCATTATTCGGCCCTATACAGGAGAGCATTGCACATACTAAATAAATATTTGATGAACTCATACAGGCCAGAGAGAAGCAAAGGCAGACCAGTGGTATGCACAGGGCTGAGTGCCTACCGGATACAGCCGGAGGGAGACTGACAAATCAGTGTGTCCTCTGGGAGGCCAAGCACCCTCTCTGAGAGCCCCGGCTTCTGTCACAGAAAAGGAGTAATGATGCCAGTTTGATAGAGTAGGTAGGATGACTTTAGTCTCATTTTCTTGTGACATCCACCACACAAATAAATTTGCAGGAGGAGGTGCTGAGGGCTGTTTTCAAACCATTATTCATATTTTTGATGGCTATACTCATGATGCCAAATTGAGGTAAAGTCTTGGAGGCAGGACAGGCAGAGGAATGCAGAGAAGATGCGTCCTTAACAAGGGTGACTCAGGAAGACCCCTGGCAACCAAGTGACTTTGAATGACCTCAGAGAGGCACCTGTCGTCCCAGAAATATTAAAAGTAAACCCTGAAAATGGCCCCATTTCCCAAAAGGGTAAGAAGCAAAATAACAATAAATCCATTAATCAACAGGAACTTGTACAATTCAGATATGAATGGGCTGGTGCAAAAGGCATTGGATGCATCGAACGTCTACGAAAATATTGTCAACTATGTTGGTGAGGCCAATGAGACTGCAGAACTGGCTGTGAATATAACTGATCGAATTTATGATGTGAGTGTTCTCTGATTTTATTTTTTGTTTATATGTTATCTCTTCCCATTTGGGCTTTTTGGTTTTTAATTTATTTCTTGTGCTTCCAAAGTCAAATAAAAATGGCATAAAGTGTCAGAGGACTAAGACAAGACTATTTTATACCATGAAAGTGTTAGTTCACAAGTTTTTTCAAACTGTGCCACACTCAAGACAGAAATGTTAGTTTCTCCGAAAAAAATTTTTTGTCCAGATCCCTAGGAAAATGTATTTAAAACTTGTATTTGCTGATAAATAAGATGCAAACGTTCCAATTTTTAAAATATAAAGTCATTTGTTGTGTGGTTTCTATGTGACAAATACTTCATTGGAAGCTTTGCCAGGGCGCAGTTACTGCTTTGCCAAATTTTTCTGAAAAGCATTCACCTTGAAAACACCAAATAATTTGTTTTATTGTATTTGTATTGACCTTGGCTTTGAAGTATGAAAATGAAGCTGTATAAATGTTTCTTGGCACTTAGCAGATATACTATGTCATTTAAATCCTTAAACCATGAAAAATGAATGTCTTCTCCTGTCCTTTTACTCTCGAATTCCTCTGCAGGCTGTGAGTGGGATCGATACTCAGATCATTTACCATAAGGATGAGAGTGACCACCTTCTCAATCAGGCCAGAGAACTGCAAGCAAGAGCAGATTCTAGTAAATATCTGTACTTTGCTGTCTTCCTTCCCATTTACAGCTACTTCTCTCCGCCGTATAGACAGAGACTTCTAAAATCTAGGCTAAAAGATTAAATAGATTGCAATTGAAGAGTAGTACATCAGTAGTTCCTATTCAAAATGAAGTTTTTAAAAAGTGAAGATTTGATATTTTAAAATATATTCTGATTTTAAAAGTAGCTTCCAAGTAGTAAAACTATATGGAAACACAATTGTGCAACATAATTGTGTATTCTTGATAATTTAAGCTAGAAATGCATCTTAAACAGAATAATAGTTAATAGAAATGTATTATTAATGTTAACAATCAAGAGTTATGGCCACAAAACATACTTAACACTAAAACAATGCTGGTCATAATTAATCTATCTTGCATGATTCAGAAGTCCCTTTAAAGGTGTTACGGTGAAGGGTGGATTGTCCTGTGACAGTCAGCCGGCGTGACAGGGTACCACAGAGCCTCTGCTGAGATGTACTGTTGGGTAATTCATGTGATGCCACTGACTGTACTCAGGACACATCTAAGGACCACATGAAAGAAGCACTCCCAGAGGCCAGTATTTGCATCTGCTAGATCAGGCAGACGGGTTCACAGGTAGGCAAAGGAGAGAAAAATAAGTCAAATCACCATAGTCCATTTTTAATTCTGTCAGCACTCTTAAGGTCAACTGAAAGGACTAAGAATTTCACTGAGTCTTGCTCCTCTGTGCAATACTGAGCTCATTCCTGCATTTTAAGTGCTATTCCTGAGGTTGGAAATTCATTCTCTGACTTGGAACTACCACTTGAAAACAAAAGCCAAGTGTGAACTGAAAACCTCATGGAATGTTATCAAAGACATTGATCTGAAGTCTGTAAACTTTGTTTTGCAGAGTCACTAGGTAGAGAAAATAAAAGCACTTGGAGTTTCATGTGTAGAATTACTTAATTACCACAAAGTAATTATTACTCTATGTTTGCTAGGAAAACATAGGTAATAAATGCTGTTAAGCTTCTCTGCTCAAATTTCTAAGTATCACTGACTTATCATACAAATCTAACACCAACATACTTTTTGAGAAATAATTAGAAAATTAGTAGCAGTAAACAATTACACTATCAGCAGCGAGGTATTTTTAAAGTGTTGCCATGTCTAAGTATTATCTTTGTTTCTTGGGTTGTTAAGACTAGAATGTGAGTCTTTATGAAGCAGTAATTTAAATATTTTATGCTCCTTGATTTGTAATGTATTTTCTCAATCCTGACATCATTGAGTTATTGAATCTCATGAAAGCAACTTTTCTATTCTGGGAATGGCATCTCTCCAAACTCCCATATTTTATGTTCAATAAATCTCTATGCATCAGCATCTTTGAACATTTTGCAGATCTGGCCACTTACTTCATGATCTTTTTGTTTTAGTTTTTTGAGACAGGCTTTTGCTTGTAGTTCAGGCTGGTCCTGAACTCAGCCTCAAATTTAGTCATCCTTCAGCCTCTGCCTCCTGAGTGCTGGGATGACAGGCGTGAGCCACCACACCTGGCATTGTGGTATGTGGTACTGACTGCTGCTGGGCGTGAGTCACCATGCCTAGCATTGTTGTATGTAGTTACCGGGGGATCGAACCCAGGACCTTGGCTTGCGTGGCAGGCACCGGAACCACTGAGCTAAATCCCTAGCCCCATGATCTTTTTTAAAATTAAATTCCTTCAATGTTTAAGGAACAACAAAGGTGAGTTAGGGTCATGTGGTTCAGAATTTTATGATTGTCTTCCCTTTATAGACCCATGTTTTGATATAAATTCAGTTTTCAGACCAAACAGTTATCATCTACTGAGTTACAAAATAATTTCAGGTTACTGTGTCTTCATTTTCACATGCTTTTCCACAGTGATTAATCTTTATCTCTCAGCTTTCCTTCCTTCGTTATATTTCGATAATGTGTCATATTGTCAATGTGTCATATGTGTCAGCAGTTAGCAATCTGAACTCAAGAACTTGCTATTTAAAAGTTTTCTGCTGAAAATATTTATGTAAAACAAATTTCAAACAAATAACATAGATTTTTCTTTCTCCTGTTTTAAAAAAGAATTCTAAATATAGAGCTAAATACATTTTTCTTTTTCTTTTTCTTTTTTTTTTTCAAGTTTTTTGAGACAGGTTCTCGCTTTGTGATTCAGGCTGGCCCTGAGCTCAGCCTCAAACTCACATCACAGCAATCCTCCTGCCTCTGCATCCTGAGTGCCGGGATTATAGGCATGAGCCACCATGCCCGGCACTGTAGTATGTGGTAATGATTGCTGCTGGGGTGAATCTCCATGCCCAGTATTGTTATGTGGTTACCGGGAATTGAACCCAGGCCCTTGCGCTTGCAAGACAGGCACCGCAACCACTGAGCTATATCCCCGGCCCCTAAATACATTTTTCTCAGTACATCAGGCACTGCATTTTGCAGTTACAAGCCCAAGATGGCCAGCTGCACCCCTCTGCCATGCCCTGAGCTCTCCCCTCTGTGTTGCCCTGGCCATGCCGTCTGCCTTGGAGCCAGCCCACAATGGACTGAAATCTTTGCCAGCTATGAGCCCAGACTTTCGTCTTTTAACTTGTGAGTGTCAGATGTTTTGTCCCAGCCTCAAGAAAGTAACTGAGATAGCCTGTGGGTGCATCTACAGATGAATGCAGAAATGAAAAAGGAGAATTAAAATGTATTGTGTGCATGGACAATTCCACTCAAGGAATGTAAAGATGCACTGAAAAAATGTGCTAATAAAGAAAATGATTTCAAAGAAGTTCCTAAGGAATACACAGTAAAAGGAAAAGTACAAGTCAAATTCTCTTACAGAAATATAAAAATCCTAATCAAGATAAATCTAGCACATATTGAAACATGATAAAACATGTTGAAGCATATATGATGATCAATTTAAATTTATTCTGATTTAAATATAATTGATCATTTAAAATATCAATTATAGGGGCCAGGGATTTAGCTCAGTGGTTCTGGCGCCTGTCTTGCAAGCTCAAGAGCCCGGGTTCGATCCCCAGTAACCACACACCATACTGGGCATGGAGACTCACCCCAGCAGCAACCAATACCACATACCACAGTGCCGGGCGTGGTGGCTCACACCTGTAATCCCAGCACTCAGGAGGCAGAGGCAGGAGGATTGCTGTGATGTGAGTTGGAGGCTGAGCTCAGGGCCAGCCTGAACCACAAAGCGAGACCCTGTCTCAAAAAAAAAAAAAAAATCAATTATAATTCATACATGTACATACACTTTATAATACTTCATACATATAATAAAGTTTAATATTAATAAAATTCAGTATGCATTCGTGTTCAAAAAAATTCAGAATAACAAAGTATATAATTTTAATAATAATTATAATCAATTAATATCAAATACATTCACATTAACAATAAGACATTTAAAACATTTGCATTAAGATTAGCAAAAAAAGAATACCCCCGTTACTAATTCAGTATGTAAAAAGCCAGTTTAATTTTACATAAATAACAAAAATTTGCTTTTAAAATCAGTACAATTTGCAAATTAACATCAAACACCTAGGGAAAAATATGATAAAAGTTGCTAAGACCTTTACATATGAAACAATAATGAATCTCTGAAAGAAATCAAACATCCTAATGGAAAAACATCTGAATAAGAGTCTAAATCTAAAAAAAATACTATACACACAGATAGGCTCAGGTTTGTAAAACTGACAGTTCTGCCAAATTTATCTATAGATTAAAAAACGTAATGATGTGTGAGTGTATGTGTGTGTGTGTGTGTGTGTGTGTGTGCGCGCTGTCTCAAAAAAAAAACCACTCACCAGGACTGATGATGTGAGTTCACTGTACTCAGAACACCGCAGATCCCTCTGTGATCCGAGTCAGAAATGGAGACTGTTTCTCGGCGACCTGAGCTCACCGGTTTTCCCTCCCTGCCTTCCCCGCAGGCAGTGAGGAGGCTGTCGCTGACACCAGCAGGCGCGTGAGCGGGGCCCTGACAAGGCAGAGCGCCCTGAAACACAGACTGGAAGACGCGGTCCGGCGACTACAAGTAGCAGAGAGAGGTACGGGTTGCGCACAGCGTGTAAAATCTCAACTCTGTTTCCTGGTATGGAAGTAAACATCTGAGGAAAGATTCGATGATTCTTTAAATGGAATTCTATTTTATGAATGAATATTTTTTCTGACGACAAAAGAAACGGTGTTCATTATCCCCAGAAAATAGTGCTAAAATGTAAAAAGAAATAAATATGAAAGCTGTGACCGCATCACCCAGAGATGAGCTATACATCTGAGAGCATTTTCTTCTATTCCCTCTTCAGTGTGTGCTGTGGTGAGAATGTATTTTTATGGGCTCGTACTGTTTATACTACTCACTACGCTGCTTTCTGTGGACATCGTTGGTAACAGTATGCCCTAATTTGGTCACTGGATTTTTCCAGCCCTCACTGTAGTCAGCTTCCCCTGTCACACATCAAGTTATTGTCCTGTAAGCTGGGAAACCAGTGAGCTGAAGAGAGAAACAGGAGTGTTCCTCTTGCTCGATCTGGAGCTGTAGCAGTGTCTTAGAAAGACGTGACTGGAAACAGATGCTTTGCTCAGCACAGAGCTGAGACCCTCTGCTGAGTGTGAGTGTTTTACTTCAAAGAGCAAATCTAAGTACAGTGCACCAAGATCGGGCCGGGAGAGTCTGGTCACCAGCATCGTGGGAGCTGCCGCTGACTGATGGGTGCTGTGTCCTATTAATTTATCTCTATACTAATTGTGCCATCATTTTTATAGCAGCTGTCCCACATAAAGGCTTCTTCATCATAGTTATTTATGATGAGTTTCAGAAACAAGCATAAATTAAAATCACATATGTATTTTCTATGGCTTTATCAGATTTCTAACCAGAGAAAATACTATTAGACTTTTTAAAATGTATCTCTTATTTTAAAAATGTTTTAAGTGGGCTATTGCATTTAAATGAGACTACAGTCTTTCAAACTTATTAAAATCATATACAGTATTTTTTGCACAGTTAACTTATGCTGTCATTAACACGCACTTAAAGATCTTAGTTTTCCTCAACACCCCCGAACTTGAGTTCTGCTTCATCCCAGCAATGAATTCTAAAGTTCTCCAGTAATTGTCCTGCTGCTCTGCAAAGTCAGTGTCCTTGTGTCTGTATGAAGGTGATGTCCGGCAGCGCCTGAGCCAGTCCACACTGATTGTCGCACAAGCAAACAAGACCACAGTGGAGGTGCAGCAGGTCACTGCTCCGATGACCAACAACCTCTCCAGGTGGTCACAGAATCTTCAAAGCTTTGACTCTTCTGCTTACAACACTGCAGTGGATTCTGCTAGAGATGCAGGTAACACCGACAGACCGTTTAAATCATTGCCTTCCCATCACTGGGACAAAATACTGCTGGCACCTGTGATCTAGAGGAGGAAAATTAGTTTCACTCAGAGTTTCAAAGAATTCAGTCCACGATCCAAGACAGAAAGGCCGGGAAAGCTGCCACCTCATGGCAGCCAGGAAGCAGGAGAAAGGGCAGGATCAGGTGGTGAGGGGTGTACGCCCAGTGCTGCCTCCAGCAGCGCTTCTCTGCCAAGCAGGCCCAACTGGCGACAGCACACTCAGCGGCCACTGCTCAGTACTGTTGTGCAGCAAAGGTCCCACCTCCGAACACGTGGGTCCAGAGGGGAATGGAAAAGATCCGTTTGAGAAAGTGGCCATTAAACTCTGTACAACTTTTGACAGGCAGTTTACTCCATTTGCATTTTAGATTGGAATATAATGTATATAATAGAAAAATTATATTCAAAATTGTATTATCTATAAGCCTCTATATGTGTACACATGAAACATGTGCATATTTCCCATAAAGAAACAGTACATAGATTAGTAAAGAACCATAATTTTTTCTATGTGAGATAATGGTAGCAATTGTTTCTATTGGATTCTTTTTGAAGCAGGGGTTCACTATGTAGTTTAGGCTGACCTTGACCCACTGTGCAGCCCAGGCTGGCCTCAAACTCACGGAGGTCCTCCTGCCTCAGCCTTCCACAGTGCTGGGATTACAGGCATGCACCACCCATACCTGGAAGCAGTTGTTTGTCAGTGTAAGATTGATGCATTATGAGCAGATTGATGAAGTGTTAGAGTGAATAACTTTAGCAGACTAGCTTTTTTCTTACCTTATTGCCAGCAAACACTGAGGATCGCCAATACAGTGGCTTTTCAGTAAGAACAATGTGTTGACCAGCTTGAATATATAACTTTATAGTAATGAAAGTGAGAGATTTCAGTGGTTTCCTAATTTAGTTACTCATAGATGTTCACGCATCCAGTACTGGAAAACTCTTCTTCCTAATCTCACATTTGTGTTGTCTCCTCAAAAACCTCTTCTATGTTGTCAATACCATGACAAGTCATGACTAGAACAGTTAGTCATTCTCCAGAATGGATGAGACTATCTTCCTTCACTTGGATCTGAATTAAAAAACAGGATGCGACTCAAATATGATTTATGTCAGTGGGAATTTTATTTCTAAAATATACAGCTCAGCATCACACAGGAAAGCAGCTCTTTCATTCATCTTTCAGTGCATATTCATGAGTTGTGCCTCATAACCCTCACTTAACTGCTTTGAAATGTTTATCTTTAACGTATTTATCTTCGTGATATTTAGCATGTGGTTATCCAAGTATTGCCTCAGGAGTACTGAGTCAATCTGTGTTAAATCTTTTTCTCCATTTTTCACCAGTCTTACCAAGTGACTCCAGTAACCATTCAGAACTAGTACTAATTAAATTACTTCCAGCTACCGTGTTCTATTCAAATAGAATTGTGTAATTTAAAACAAAGTAATTGCAAGAGCATTTCATAACATAAAGGACTGTATAACAGTGGTACTGTAAGTGGGATCCCTTTTGCTGAGAGAGTGGAGGGCAAGGGGAGACCCTGTCTCGTATACATCTCCATAATCAATATGGAATGCAGTGTTTAAGTATAATTTACTGTCTTTAAAATGGCTACTGTGGCCAAGATCCAAACAGTTATTTGCCTTATTCCCTAAGTATGGAGATGACCCCTGACCCGTACTGACAAGCTCCTGAATCTCAGTTCAGTTCGGCTTTGTTAAGAGGCTTGCTCTTGCCCAGGTGCCGATATTCAGTGGCCATGGTTCCACTCCTAGGGAGAAGCTCCAAAAGATTCTTCGTGTGGTCTGGTGGTGCTCAGATACTCGTGTGCGTTAGAATCCCCTGAAGGGCTTATTACACAGATTCCTGGACCCATTCTCAGAAACCCAGTAGGTTTAGAATGACAAAGAATTTGTATTTCTGAAAAAGTTCCTGGGAAACTGGTACTGCTAGACTGGGACTGTGCTTTAAAACCAATGTTTAGTCCCTGGAATTCTGGAAAACAGTTATGTCGTTCTTTGCTTTGAGTTCTCTCATTAAGCTACACTTCTTGACATGTGCTTTATTTCTCTGTGTATGTTATACATTCTAAAGAAGTAAAAAAGGATCAGTACATAAGCTGCAGATCAGTGCCAGCCCGGGGGGGGGGGTGGTGCACACCTGCCCTGGGCTGGATCATGTGTGTGTCCTGCCCTAGACGCTTCTTTGGTGCAATCCCTCAGCTTCCCCTTAACCCCCAGAAATCGCTTTGTTGTTCAGAATGCAATCGGGAGTTAGGAAGTAATGTTGGGAAGTCCCAGTGTGATCTGCGTGTAGCATTGCCCTCGTGTAGGCCCACAGGCCATGGCTCCCCGCCCTCACCCTGGTGTGGCTGACACTTCGAGTGCTTCCTGCTCCCCTCTGGGCAGCTCTGACTGCTGGGACAGTGGCAGCAGCGGTGTGATGTCTGTGGGTATTGACAGGGACACAGCCTGCTCACTTTTTGTCACCAGCAAAATTCCCCACATCAGCTATCAAAAGGCAAGCAAACTTTTGCTGTGATTAAAAGAACATCAGTGTTTGTCATTGATCCTACCCATTAGAGATAGACATTTTGAGTCACTGTGGTCCACATTCAATTTATCAATCAGTACTATAAATTCACAGAGTAGAAATGGAGTGTGCTTTGGACTTTATTGTTGATTTATAACATGAAAATATTTTCTTATAGTTCTTCCTGAGGTGTTCCTGATGTATCCTTAGTGTGGAGATGCTTTCTCAAGTGATTGCTTTTCATTACTGCAGTGAGGAACCTGACCGAAGTCGTCCCTCAGCTGCTGGATCAGCTTCGCACAGTCGAGCAAAAGCGGCCCGCAAGCAACGTTTCCACCAGCATCCAGCGGATCCGTGAGCTCATTGCTCAGACCAGAAGTGTTGCAAGCAAGGTAATGGGGACAAGGCCATCGGCCATGGGGTGAAAATGGAGAGATGAAGCTGAACCTCTACCCCCCAGGCAACTTCCAGGGCTTGGAGCCCTAACAGCAGTTCAGCAGGTCTCAGCCCCAGTTGCTCATTAGAATGACATGTGGACCACACACCAATCCCTGGCCACAGTCTCAGAGTGGTGTGTCAGGCTGTCTAGAGGAAGGACTCAATGCCTGTGTTTAGAAATGGGAAAAAAGAACATTCCTGGGCAACTCTAATAGATAATCAGGATTGATAAACACAAAATGAACCTACTCAACAATGGTAACGTGGCAAAACAAATCAAGTAAAGCCCCAATATAAAACTCAACTCAATGTTATTATTACTTATTATTTTACTTTAGTGCAGTTACTGTATGGAATAATCTTAGCCACCTGTCCTTCCTCTTCAAGAAACTCTCCAGAGCAGCGTAGATTATGTGAAACTTCTGTCACCGCTCTGCAGGCTTAACTGGGTGATCATGGACAGGACCTGCTAAGCTGAAGAAACCCAGTGAACACTACTCTGAGACACTTGCACATAAGCCACCAGCCATGAGAGAACCTGAGCCAGTCTTGCTAGGAGCACATCCCCAATGACAGCCAGCATCTGACACATGCCAAAGGAGGGCTTGTTCCTGAACAACTTTTTCGGACACCAGCCTCCTTTTTGTTGCAATCAAATTATTTTATTTTCTCAGTTGAGAATTGATCTGAACATGGCTGGAGATGAAGTTCAGTATCATAGCACCTGCCTTGCAACCCCAAGGTCCTCAGTTCAATTCCCAAAAAGAAAATTAAAAAAGGAATTTGCCTGAACAACTTATTCACCCTAATTGCAGACAGAAAGAAGAATAACAAGTCAGCTGTTTTATAATGATGGAAATAATTCTTGATAAATATACCCAACTTTTAAATGTGATAAATGGTCCTATGACACAGATTACTTTAGCTGAACATCACAATCACTATCTCCAAAAACATTTATCTTAAAGATACATGAAGAGATGTATTTGAAAAGCTAGCTGATTGAGAATGCTATCCTATAATATTATTTAGGTGGAGCATGACTTTGGGATCTTAACTCCCTTCGGCTCCTGAAGGCGAGGAGGTTTCATGGACCCACACATCCTGGTTAGGTTTCTCAGAAGGACTTCAGCCCCGGCCACCACTGGGTCATTTTATTAGATGTCTTGATCTTTACTTGACTGGCAACACGAAACTGCTATACCCTGGGCACTCAGGAACAAAATCCTGACGCAGATATCAGTGCCAGCCTGACCCATGATAGTTGATGTGGATACGTCTGATTGTTTAGGAAGATTTATACAGATAACATGAGTAGACACAATTCTTCCCTGCCTGAATATTCTGAAAATCCCCATGAATCCAGTCCATTCAACATGTTGTATCAGGCCTCTTAGAAATAAGCTCAAACTCTGCTGTGTTGGGTGCCTTTCTGAGGGCTGTCACAATAAATATCTTTAAAAACTTACTGTAATTATTGTAGTGGCAGAGCCAGAGGTTGAAAGCACTTTAGAGTTATCGTCCCTTTTCATTCTCCCGGAACTCCACTGTCTCCATCTTACAGACGCGGAAACTGAACACTGAGTGGTTTGCTCTTTTCCGAGTGGGAGAGCCAGTTTCCCAAGCTGCAGAGCTGTGTCTGGTTCCTCCCCACGGCCTCACTCGGCTCCTTGATGATGACCAGGGGTCAAAAGTCTAGCTGCAGTAATTTCTAGGATTGATTTTGGTTCACCTAAATACTGTATTGCGATATAACTCTCAGAGGCCTTCTGATTGTATGACTGACGGGTGTTTTGTAGTCCGTCAGTCCTCATGCACCGTGGAACTCATATTCTTAGATCTTCTTTGTCACCTTTTTATCTGCTTTATTTTATACCGCTTTAAGCTATTGTAATCTGCTTTAAATCCTTTGTCCAACAAAGTAAGAAAACAAAATGCAGAGGGAAGGAGAGCGCAGAGGCCCTAGCAGGAGTGACGGAAGGGCGTGAGAACCATGGGAAGCAGGCTCATCTCTCCTGCACCTATTTCAATGGAACAATTTGTCACCCAGATCCAGGTCTCCATGATGTTCGACGGCCACTCAGCCGTCGACGTGCACCCCAAAACCAGTACGGACGACTTGAAGGCATTTACCTCCCTGAGCCTCTACATGAAGCCTCCTGCAAAGCAGCCAGAACTGGCAGGGACGGCAGATCAGTTCATCCTCTACCTTGGAAGCAAGAACGTAAGAGCTTGAGGTTTTAAAGGAGGGAATAATATTAAAGAGAAAGCATTTTTTCTTCTCTTACCTAAAACTAAGGTACTTAGGCAAAGAATCAGAATTCCTATTCTGGTAACTCAAAAGATAAAAGTCATCTTCAAGACATGATTGAAATAGTAATTTAGGGGGCAAGTGATTTTCTCCATGGATTATTCCTGGGAGAGGCTGATGCCCACTTAGAAGGAAATTAAGGTAATAATTTGGACCAGAAGCTCCTTGTGTACCAACTGTTGGTTGTACTTTATGGAAAATAGGAAATACTTACTTGCACAAATTTTATTTAAGAAACTTCTTGATATTTCAGGCCAAAAAAGAGTATATGGGTCTCGCAATAAAAAATGATAACCTGGTGTACATTTATAACTTGGGGACAAAGGAAGTAGAGATTCCCCTGGACTCCAAGCCTGTCAGTTCCTGGCCCGCTTACTTCAGTATTGTCAAGATTGAAAGGTAAAATGGACTCACGGGGTACAAACTAGAAACACATTTCATAAGAAATATATTAATGCACTCGCATACACACAGTCCTCCTGTTATAGTTATTAAGAACATTGACTTCCTTCGATTTTTGCTCCTTTTCCTCCATCATTCCCAAACACTTTCATAGAAACGATTAGGAAAACATGGCTATCATTCCTAAATTGTCACATAATCATTACATGACCAATCCATAAGTTAGTTCCAAAATGAAATATTTGTTCTCCTTTTCTCATTGATAGTTAGTAGTAGAAAAATATTTATTATGTAACAAAACCGAATGGCCAATTTCATGGTGAAGAAGCATTAACATTTTGAGTTAAATAAATATTTTCTACAAATTATAAAACTAAGAGTGAAAATTATTTCTCTCCACAGGATAGGGAAACACGGAAAGGTGTTTTTGACAGTTCCAAGTCTAAGTAGCACGGCAGAGGAGAAATTTATTAAAAAGGGGGAGTTTTCAGGAGATGACTCCTTGTTGGATCTGGACCCCGAGGACACGGTGTTTTATGTTGGTGGGGTGCCTTCAAACTTCAAAGTAAGCTACCTAGATCTGTGCTGACTTACTGAAAATCTGCATAAATTCATAAGCATATAATGATTTCAAGGAACCCTGATACCATATTAAGAGTTCGTTAAGCGGACGATAGAATTCTGCACAAAGATCTGCAGTTCTGCTGTATAATTCAGTCTCTGGGACCCATGGTTTCATAGTGTCAACTGCTTTCAAGCTATAACTAACACTTAAAGATCAATTAATTTCATTCTGCTGTATGGGAAAGTAATCAACAGTACCCTACTTATGCGGTAGTGACTGTCTCTTATGGTTTCACAAGTTGGATTAAGTCTTCAGCTTTCAACATGGCAGAATCAAAAACTCAGTTATCTCACCTAATGGAAGACAGGAGATGCAGGGTCTGGGGTGAGAGAGAGGCTAGGCCTTCCAGGAAGATGTGGTTCTGGTGCAGAGTGCAGGAAGGAAAGGCCCAAGAAGATTGCAAAAGTTTCCCTTCCAAGCTGTTACTTACTAGTTGTAAGTACATTGTTGAACCTCTCTTGCAATTATGTCTTCCATTTGTGTAAAAGGAAAACCTAGGTCACAAAGTTGGTATTTAAATTTATTTTTGTCATATATTCACTCTCTAGTGTGTGTAGCATACATAGTTTATATTCAAATCCTCCCTTCTCTCCTACAATATCTACAGCTAAGAGATGTTTTTAGTACTTATGTCTAAATGTACACTGCTTACATAAACAGTTTGACACAGAGTAGACAAACTCTGGCCTTTGGTCAATGGATGGTCCCTTGATAAAATGATGCGTAATGTCAATGTAATGTCATTGCCTGTTGTGAGGTGTCTGTGACAGAGGATGGTACAAGTTGACCTGTTTTGTCTGTTGCACAGCTACCTGCAAGTTTAAACTTGCCAGGCTATGTGGGCTGCCTGGAGCTGGCCACTTTGAATAATGATGTGATCAGTTTGTATAACTTCAAGCACATCTATAATATGGACCCCTCCAAGTCAGTACCCTGTGCCAGGTAAGAGATAGTGCAAGATATTTGAGACTTTGTTAGGCAAGAGCATCTGTAAGGACAAATGTGTGTCAATGAATTGATTCTCAAATTGGGGGAAAATAGTTGTGAAACTGCATGACAGTCATGCCTGCCAAAAGGACTTCAGTCTTTCTTTACCATCGGTGAGCACATAAGTACTAACAGTGGTAACTTGTTTGAAGTTTGACTGAATTCCAGACACTGGGGTTTCCCTGTATGTTGCAGTTATACTAGTACAAAAGGATAAGAAGAAATCCACTAGCAATGCATTTAGTTTACGCATGAATATTTTACTTCTTCCATATAGATGATAGGACTCAAATGTAAAATCAATAGATGTTCTTTAAATGAGTTGAAAGAGTCTGAAAAGTGTAGAAAAATCTATCGTGTTCTCATCAGCCCGCATTTCCATTGCAGAGACAAACTGGCTTTTACTCAGAGCCGCGCTGCCAGTTACTTCTTCGATGGCTCTAGTTACGCAGTGGTGAGGGACATCACGCGAAGAGGGAAGTTTGGCCAAGTGACGCGCTTTGACATAGAAGTCCGAACCCCAGCTGACAACGGCCTTGTGCTCCTGATGGTCAATGGGGTAAGTGAAAATCAAATCCTCCTTCCCCTTTACTTCTTTTCCTTTCTGTTATTGGCGTTTCCAGGAACCTTCTCAGGCTGAGTGGGCTGTGCCATCAAATTGAATTTCTACTTTAGAAAGTGAAATTGTATTTTTTTTTCACAGAAGTTATGACAGCAGTAAATAAAAAGCATTGGAATGCACGTTCCCTCACCTTGTGTTTAGGTGTATATTCAGTACACGCTTCCATCAACTAAGAAAACTAAGAAAAATCAGAACCAAATCTAGGTGTACAGGGTGTCTGTAGAAAGATCAATTGGTTTCTCTCTAAATCATCTGCCCTGATTAAAAGACCTTGCTTACTCTTATGTAAATATATAGAGATTGCTAGATGCATAGATAGACAGATGCAAATGACACACAAATATAGGTAGTTTAAGAAACATTCAAAAGCAGTAATACTTTGAAGTCAAAATTTATAAAAATAAAATGTTAAAAACATTAATATACAGACACACAATTGCTTTCACTAAAATTATTTTAATAGCAATAGTCATGATAATATATTTAATTATACTACACATTTTTAAAATCTTGTTAAACATTTTATGATATGATTCAAATGTCTTCTTTTAACTCAGTTTATTTCAGTACTAAGTTTTATTGGTATCATCACTGGATAGATACCTCACAAAATAAAAAAATGCAAAACAGTATTATTAGCTGTGTCTTCTAAATCAGATGCGGTTTTTCAGTCTCATACACCATTGACAAAATGGATCTGTGAAATTTGACTCGTACATTTTCTTTTTTTCTGATGTCACTTCATGCAAGCTAATCAGATATTGTATCTTTTGTTAACTTTAATAAGAGAGTTAAAGCCATTGAAAATTTTTATCTAAGGATTTTTAAATATACTAGAAATACTTTCCCATGAATTTTTATATGGCATATATTAGCTCTTATAGATAACACATTGTTTTATTAACAAAATCACTTCACAGAAATATTCCCAGTCATTTCCTTTAAAAACATCATTCCACAGTAAAGCTTTCTTCAAAAAATTACAAAGACAAAGTGTGCACTGTACCATTAAAGCTGAATTTCAAGTTTAGAAAGAAAACTTGAACTTTCATTCATTGTCATAATTCCTTTACCCCCTTGATGTGACAGACCAAGTGTGTGTTCATTTTTTTCAAATAACTAGGTTGAGCACCACTGAAAGATATTTGTTATTACAATTAAAGCAACTAAGTTTAGAGTTCATTAATAAAAATGTATGACTATTTTTAAATTTGACAATATTTTAGTAACTTGCAGAAAATAAAAAACAGACTTCTCTGTATCACAGAATATTTTCACATCATTCCGCATTGTAGTCCAAAATGTAAAAATTTTGTTTGAAAGTCATATCACCCAGAAATCCTTATAACTATACATAATAAACTGATGATAAAATGAGCTAAAAGTAAGAACTGGATAAGGGGCCACCTTGAACTCTTGAATTCAATGAAAGTCTAACAAAACAATTATAAAAAAGGTCCAGGATCAATAATGTATGCATTAAATATCAAAGACTAGCTTCATTCAGTATGTTCAGTTTTAAAATGAATACAAATCAAAGTTGGAATTTTGGGGCCAGGGATTTGGCTGAGTGGTTCTGGCACCTGCCTTGCAAACACGAGGTCCCTAGTTCAATCCGCAGTAACCACATACAATACCAGAAGTGGAATCTCACACCCAGCAGCAATCAGTACCACATACCACAGTGCTGAGCGTGATGGCTTATGCCTGTAATTCCAGCACTCGGGAGGCAGAGGCAGGAGGATTACTCTGAGCTCCAGGCTCATTTTGGCTACATAGTGAGCTCAGGGCCAGCTTGAATTACAAAGCAAGACCCTGTCTCAAAAAAAAAAGTTGAAATTTCTTCCTAAATCCAGTTGGATTATTTTCTGCACTTCTAAGATATGCAAGTTCCAGCCAGGAAATCACCAGGGGCAGAATGGAGACTTTATTGTAATAGTTCATTTTCAAATCCTTTAAATTCTTGTGTCTGTGAACCATCTTCTGAGATAAACCGATCTGACTGGGAAATCAGGTGAGCATTACATAATCTGGCTTTCAAGCACTCCGAGGCCCAAGTGCACAGACCTCACCGTGGTCACCTAGGTCCGGAGGCTCAGACAACACAGAAGTGACTCGCTTTAATAAGGAAACATCCTTTTCGTCTTATATCCATATTTGTTGATACTTAAAGGAATATTTTTCAGCATTGTTATTACTTTTCAGAGTTATCAGTTTTCATCTTAAAATGAAGACAGTTGCATCTTTTGTTTGTTACAGTCTTCAGAATTGCCCCAAGACAAGGCAATTAAATAAGCGGGGTGTATTCTACTCTGTTTTAAAGAACCTTAAAAGGTAGACTTAAACTTTCATCTGTCAGTCTATAAGATGGAATAAAAACAGAAGATAAATATTTTAAATTTCACAGAAGTAAACCTTCATTGTATTGTTTTGTTTGCCTTCCACAGGACTCACGTGGTATACTCAGTTCCACTCTTGAAAGGCTCAAAGGGCCTCTTGTTCTTTTCTTTACTTCTCTTATAACTTATTGCAGCTTCTCTGTGTCAAACATTTTAGTATATTAGTGTGAAAAATAACTCCCAATATGAAAGTAATTGTCATTTTTACCTTATCATAGAATTTGAGGAGACTTTCTTGAGTTTTGGAACAATTTCAGTGAAAGGAATAGAAGGTAATTTCTCAAATCAGGCTGGATATAAGTCTACTTTCATTGTAACAGCTCCTGTGTTATGGCTTCCTTCTCTCTGCAGAGCATGTTCTTCAGCATGGAGATGCGGAGTGGTTACCTGCATGTGCTTTATGACTTTGGATTCAGCAATGGCCCTGTGCATCTTGAAGACACATTGAAGAAAGCCCAAATTAATGATGCAAAATACCATGAGGTATAATTGTACAGTCTGGATGGCTTGACATTTTGTAGTTAGATATATTGATCTAAACAAATGGTAAAATTAGATAGAATAGTAACTTTTATTTTCCTTTTTTTTTTTAGACAAGATTTTGCTTTTTGTAGTTCATACTGGCCCTCAGCTCACTATGTAGCCTAGGCAAGCCTCAAACTCACAGCAATCCTCCTGCCTCTGCCTCTCAAGTGCTCAGATTATAGGCATGAGCCACCACACCCGACATTATGATGTGTGGTTACCAGAGATCGAACTCTGGACCATGGGCTTGCAAGGCTGATGCTGGAACCACTGAGCTAAATCCCTGAAACCTCTATTTTACTTCTAAAGAGCACTAAAAGATCTTTATCTACTCAAATCAGGGAAATGTTTGCTTTAAAAAGAATGGATTATTCTGTCCTATTGACATTTCCAATACAAGATTCACTGGAGGATTCCTAGTTACTACTTAATGGGCCCAAGTCTCTATTAATCTGATATATGTGGATTAGAGTAGCACTCATACAGAGCCATGTACACTTTGAAAGAGCTAGAATGTAAATACAAAGCCATTTTTATTCACTCCTTCTTTGAAACACTCTAAATGTAAAAGGAGTAGCTATAAGTAAACACAGAATTTCCTTTAACCAGCTATAAGAATTTAGAAAATACTAGTATTACTTACAAAGAAAGATCAAGAAGAACACTTTCTACTGTTCAATGAGATATGCAATCTGCTGAAAATATACCTCCTCTATTTTTGTTAAAAACTGTATTACAGGCCAGGGATTTAGCTCAGTGGTTCCGATACTTGCCTTGCAAGTACAAGAACTAGAGTTCAGTCCCCTGTAACCACATACAACAATGCCAGATGTGGAGACTCACACCCACCAGCAATCAGAGCCACATACCACAGCGCCGGGCATGGTGGCTCACACTTGTAATCCCAGCACTTGGGAGGCAGAGACAGGAGAACTGCTGAGTTTGAGGCTGAGTTCAGGACCAGGCTGAACTACAAAAAGTGAGACCCTGTCTCAAAAAAAGAAAAAAAGCAATGTAAATACCATTTTGCATATAAAATTTAAAGAAACATGAGAAAGGCTTAGCATCTTTTAAATCAGATCAAAATGTAGTAAGAAGAAAGCCGTATTTTCCTTTGTAGCTGAAAGTCCATATCCTTCATGAGGTTGGATTACAAGAGAGGAAAACTGTGACTGTTTCTCTACTAGCAGATCCATTCGGGTAGTTCAACATGCCACCCAAAAATGATACTTGATCCCAGAAGGGCCTGTTTAAACAGTTCTGTGGAGGTCACCAGAGTTTGGAGGTTAGGAGAAATGAAGGGTTGCTATTCAAGGACTTGAAAATTTAATTGTTTAGATCAATATATTCTAGAGATATGCTGAAGAGCGTGGTGCTTGTAGTTAACAGTAATGAACACTTTTTGCTGGGGTGTAGCTCAGCGGTCAGACATTTGCCTTGCACCTGTGAGACCTGGGTTTGATCCCTAGCACCTCAAATATTTCTTAAGAGTGTAGATTTCATACTAAATGTGCTTAACACATACCCACACACAGAATAGGAAGAGAACTTTGAGAAGTGTTTGTATTTCTCTTAGTTTGATTGTGGTGATAGGATGGGTATTTGCTGAGGTCCAAACTCATCAAATTATATGTATTAAATGTACAGTCTTTGCATAAAGCTGTTTTAGAAGAAGAAAAAGGCATCTACTTATAGTTTTTCTCAGATCCTCTTAGAAAAGCAAGAGAAAATAATGAGTCTCCATATAAGTGTTCTTCCCCAGGAAATGTGAACTTGTATTTGTAAAAACAAGGAAGGAAAATTCACTGTTCGATTTTTCCAGAATATAAAGCATAACAAGACAAAAATAAGAATAATTAAAATACATAGAAGACTTCAGAAAGTCAGCTATTAAATAGTGGATCAAGACTTACTATATATCATTTCTCCCAGATTTCAATCATTTATCACAATGACAAGAAAATGATTTTGGTGGTTGACAGACGACATGTCAAGAGCATGGATAATGAAAAGATGAAAATACCTTTTAGAGATATATATATTGGAGGAGCACCACCAGAAGTCCTGAGATCTAGGTGAGGTGTTTTTATTATCTGGCTATTCTCAGAGATAAACTATTGTGTATTCAATACCCCAGAGAGATCTTAGCAGCAAGCAGGTCAGAGCAAACCCGTTGCTGCTCGAAAGCATGTGAGGTATAGGCCCAGCACACGGGCTGCAGCCCTGGCCTCCACAGCCAGTCTCATGTCCCCTAAACCAGCATTTCTTAGAAGTGATTTACAGTTTTCTTTAGTTACTGCTTTACTCCTACAATATAGTCTATAGCAATATTCTTCAGTTAAAAGAGCAAATGTGTCTTGGGTGAAGACAAAACAGCACCGGGCCCTTTACTTTTGTTTCAGTATTAATTTGAACTGATTTTGAAGTTTCAGCAGCATCAGAAGGTGTGCAGATTTTTGAGATATCTCCCATGTACCAGCCCCAAAATACAGTGTTGAGCAGAATGCCACCTCTCATGTTAAGGATAAAGAATTTCTTACTTTCCAATAAATCCAGCAGCCCACCTTTTCTCAAGTGATCCCTCCAACTTTAGTTGTTTACAGTGTGCTGCACATAAGGCCAAATGAGTTAGAGTCAAAAGACCTGAGTTCACTGCTGGGGAACCTATCTCACCACTGGTTACATGAGACAATAATTTATTTCTAATTTCTATGATGTTGATACTATTGACATACAACATATGAGCTCCTTAGGCCTTAAAATAATAATCTATGAAAGGGAAATAATAACTTCTCCATCTATTGCACTGAATTATTATAATGATACATATATAAGAGCTAAAAGACTTTTTAAATTATGAAGAAGTAAATAGCTTCTCTTGAGTCAGAACAAAACTCTTCTGTAGGCAAGGATTAGATATTGCTGTTTGCATACCGAAAGAGCATGAGAATATGAATGACTATAAAACTACCACAAATAAACTGAAATCCCAAAGCTTTCAAGTGCAAAGTAAAATCACCACCATTATCATGGCTTTATCAGTGAAGACTGATTTTTCTGTTCCAGGACTCTGAGAGGATACCCTCCCTTAGATATCAACTTCAGAGGATGTATGAAGGGTTTCCAGTTCCAGAAGAAAGATTTTAATTTACTAGAGCAGAGAGAAACCCTCGGCGTTGGTTATGGGTGCCCAGAAGACTCTCTTGTAAGTTTTGTTCATCAAAAGCTTTCAAATAAGCAGACACTAAGCCCTCCAAAGCTGGAAAGGCCCCTTTCAGCTTTCCTGTAATCCTTGGCACGTCTTGGGTTCCTTGCTGCCACCCGCAGAGAGAAGAGTCATCAAGCTGGAAGGGTGGAGCCCTGCCACGACTGGTGCAGCTACTTGTTTGCAGTAGGTCGGGCAGCGAGGCTGAAAGCCACTGTGGTAAAGAAAGTGCAGAAGCTAAAACCCTGTGTTAGAAAAATACTGAAGGAGGAATGGGTACGTCTGAACTCCAGCATGGAGAGGAAATCAGAACGTCAACAATTGACAGAGGGGCTCAGGCCCTGTGTGTATGAGAAATTGACTTTGTAAACACATGTTAATTGTCAAAACCACTGTATTGACTTTTTATCACACAGATATCTCGAAGAGCATATTTCAATGGACAGAGTTTCATTGCTTCAACCCAGAAAATATCTTTCTTTGATGGCTTTGAAGGAGGCTTTAATTTCCGAACATTACAGCCGAACGGGCTACTATTTTATTATGCTTCAGGGGTAAGTGTTTGCTTCCCCTGAGGAAACATCCTGTGAAAATCATCTGGTATGCTAAAATAGTTTTTATGTATGTTTAATGATCTCCAGTTCAGATTTTGACTCACTCCTACACTAACAGCATGCCTCATTTCTAACTCTGTAGGAAATATATCTGGAATTCTTTGGTCCTAATTTATTTTTAATTATTATGTGATGCATAATACACTCATTAAGAGGATTTCGTATGTATACATATCACATCTTGACCATTCTTGCTTCCCTGGCCTTCCTTTCTTCATTTCTCTCACTTTGTTTCAATTTTTATTTGTATGTGTTTACATCACATAATGATTACGTTTCTCGTGGGAAGCTGGTGCGTGTGCATGACAGATCTCAATTCTTTTTGTCCCTTTTGCTGCCTTCCCTCTCTCCCCACCTCTTGACCACTTCCCATGTGAAAAAGGTCCCCATACTCCGTATTATCTGTCTCTGTTTTGCTCTTTCGAGATATTTGAGTTTCTAGTACATGAGAAACCATGTGCTATTTAAGCTCATGTGTTTGATTTGCTTCATTTTGTATGAATACCACCTTTTCTTCATCCATTCACCTGTTGATGGACATATAGGCCAACTCCAAGATTTAAGCAGTATGAATTGTACTGCTATCAACATGGATGTGAACATATTACTGGAAAATTATGTTTTTCACTCTTTCAGGAAGACACATAGGAGAATCGCTGGGTGAAATGGAATTTGTAGTTTAGCTTCTAGAGGAATCTCTCTACTAACTTCCACAGTGTTTGTAATAATTTAGGTCCCCACCAACAATTTAGAAGGGTTCCTACAGTAAAGAGTCCTTCTAATTTCTTAACCCAGGATTCATAGGCCTATCTCACACGGCATGCAAGGGAATATATTACCTTGAACTGGGAATTATTTATTTTATCCAAAATTTATCATTTTCTCCAATTGTAAATGTGGCAGCAAACTATAGTTATATTTAAAGTACCCTTGATTCTGTCATTTAAAGAAACAAAAATATTTTTATTTCACATTACAATTGTCACAAATACCTGAAAATGTCATTTTTGCTCATTTCTGTTTCTAAATTATTACAACAATTATTACAACAATTCTATTTCTAAGTTATTACATCTTCTACCGGATCTCATTAATGCCTTAAAGAGAATCACTGATGTCTGACTATTTTGAAACCTATATATCACTTTAACTGATGTTATTCCTATGCCTAACTATATTGCCTATATTTATAAATGTAATTTTATGAAAAGGTCTACATATACTACCAAACTGCCGAAAACATCCATGGCACACACGTGTACACACCCATGCACACACAGACACACACACAAAACACGTTAGGGATGTCTGTGTATGAAGAGCACACTGGTAACTTAATTTTTTAGAAGTACTTAAATACTTCTTTGTTCTTAGACTTACTATAAAACAAATCATTTCAGCTCATCAAAATGTTATTTGAAGAGTAGCCTAAACCTCTCTAGAGGTCTTTTGGCTCTGAGACATGACTAATACATCTCTGAAAATGTCGTCACCACTGTATACGCTGGTGAGCCAACCCATAATGGAGTTTCTGAGTACAGCTTTTCCTTTTCGCGCTCACTGTCTTTCTCTGTCAAACTTACATCCACTGTAATTTAAATTGGTCACAAGAAGTAATCCAAGGCATTTTATAGAACTTCTGCCCACAAATCTGCCTCAGATTACCTAGGTAAGTTAGGTAACATTTTGGTCACAAAAAGTAGTCATTTGGGTAGGATTCAGGTTGTCATTTGGAAATATCTTAAGACAAGCAAATAAACAACTTCAGAAAAAGAAGTAACTTGTGTTTTTGGAAATCTCTCTTCTGTCTCTCTGGATGAAAACATGAAGCATTCTCAAAGACCCAACTAGCACATTAACTCCTACCTCTTCGTCTAGCTATGAATTCAAATATTTTCTCTTCAAAAGGGATTGACCAGACTGATAAACAGAAATTCCTGAAGTAGAGAAGTGAGACTAGAACAAATCTCAGCATGACACAAATCACCAAAAAATTTCAGTTCAAAGCATATGAGTATCGTTTTCCCTTAAAACATGTATAATTTTATAGACAGACCCAATACAAGGAAAGCGAGGGTTCGTCTTCCTGTTGTTATTCGTAGAAATTATTCACAAGTGAATTTCCTGCACACTGCATTTCTTGAAGCAATGCCTTGAAGTCAGTGTTGAAAATATGTCTGTCTGGACCCCTGGCCTCCTCCTGAGCCCCTCCTCTCATTTCAGTCTGACGTCTTTTCCATTTCCCTGGATAATGGCACTGTCGTCATGGACGTGAAGGGTGTCAAGGTCCAGTCAGCAGATAAGCAGTACCACGATGGCCAGCCCCACTTCATCATCAGCTCTGTCTCTCCCACGAGGTACAGCTTCTGCTTGTGCAACTCCTTCCTGTCTTTCTTCATGGGCCAAAATTCCATCCAGTGCCGTTATGAGTAGTTGGTCATGCTCTTGCTTATCTGATACTTAAAAAATGATGCAAAGAACAACGTTACTTCTTTTTTAAAAAATTTCAGAGCTGGGCCGGGGATTTAGCTCAGTGGTTCTGGTGCCTGTCTTGCAAGCACAAGGACCCGGGTTCCATCCCCGGTAACCACATAACAATACTGGGCGTGGAGACTCACCCCAGCAGCAACCAGTACCACATACCACAGTGCCGGGCGTGGTGGCTCACGCCTGTAATCCCAGCACTCGGGAGGCAGAGGCAGGAGGATTGCTGTGATGAGAGTTTGAGGCTGAGCTCAGGACCAGCCTGAACTGAACTACAAAGCAAGACCCTGTCTCAAAAAAAAAAAACCTAAAAATTTCAGAGCTGATGATGTAGTACAGAGTTTACCTCAAATATATGAGGCCCTGCATTCCAACCACAGCACTGAAAAAATTGCTATTATTTTTCAAGATCTTCCAAGAAAAAATCACTATCAAGGTGGTAGAATAGAAGGGTGTTTTTCAGTGGGATGGTCGGTCATAACCTCTCCGAGGGCGGGACCTTCTCACACTGTCGAATGAGTTCAGCACAGTATGAGTTGTGTTGTGTAAGGAGTTCAACCATAACTGGTCTTGTTTATATTTTGAAATTAACCATTTGGAGATGCTACATTTATGATTACATTTTAAAAGGACTAACTTCATTTTAAACTTTGCATTACTGAATTAGTGTTTCATAATAAGAAAGCTTTTGAAATAGGAAATAAACCTCTATTGTAAACTGCAGCTATTCTATATCCACTTCTGTGGAGCCCACCCCTCGGGAACAACCATTTGTGGGATTTTTCTAGCCTCTGTTTCCAATAAAGAATAAAAACCATGCATTGTTCTTTGTCAAGAAAAACAGCCTCCTAGAAATATGTCTAAATGATCACTATGTGTTCATTTTTCTCCATCAAAAAATAATGTGGACAACTTTTTGCTCCAGGAGTTTAAATTCCAAGTGTGGCTGGTAGGATCTTCTCTCATACAGACATATTCAGCCATCCTGGGCTTCCTGAAGTTCTTTGCCTTTTAGATAACCAAATGTTCATTTCAGCTTCATGAGAAAATCTGTTTATCCAAATAGAGTGGAACTCAAAGTAAAACAGTTTCTGTGTGGTATGTAAAGAAGCTTTTCTTTTGCAGATATGAACTGATTGTAGATAAAAGCAGACTGGGAAATAAGAATCCTACTAAAGGGAAAGCAGAACAAAATCAAGCAGGTGAAAAGAAGTTTTACTTTGGTGGCTCACCCGTCAGTCCCCAGTATGCCAACTTCACAGGCTGTATAAGTAATGCCTACTTTACCAGGTATAATGTTTTTATTATCAGTGAATTCATGTGATTGAGAAAGAAGCTCCATAGAGTAGTAAAAATACTAATATTAGAGGGCAATTCATAAAAGTTTATATGTGCTTATCTAGCTAACATATTTGGGTTTTGTGTAGATTTTTTTTTTTTTTTTTTTTTGCTTTTGTATGACTGTGACATTTCTTCACCTGCAAAATGCAGATAACAAT
The DNA here is from genome assembly GCA_004026965.1 of Petromus typicus. NCBI lineage: Eukaryota > Metazoa > Chordata > Mammalia > Rodentia > Petromuridae > Petromus > Petromus typicus. Next base: position 76,356 of record PVIR01000631.1, on the reverse strand, counting down.
AGTACCTGTTTGGTGAACTTGTTATAAGGAATAAATGAATAAATGCAAAAAGCAACAAGCTATAAATAATAGGCATGATTATTTTTGTACTTGTTTTAATGGTTTACTACAATTCTTCTTCAAAGTTTAAGAAAGTTTTAACTTATGAATGATTTTAAACAAAGCCATTAATCTGAGACTTTAGCAAAGACAATAAGGTTCTTCGACTACAAGAACAAGATTTTTATAGACTAAGAAACACGCAGGTGGTCTCAGTTATCCACAAGGTGATTAGGGAAAAGATGCTTATCAGTCAGAATGCAAATACATGTGCCAGGTTCAGAGTATTCAATTAATTGGCTGGATGATTTCAAGGATATAGTTAAGATGACAGGTAAAGACCCATCACACACACAGTCATACATACACACACACACACACACACACACACACACACAGAGCCTCTTCCACATATACAGTCAAAGATACAGTTGCACACACAGTCATATACAGTCTTTCACACAGACACAATCGCAAGTCTAACACACAGTCGCACACAGAGTCTCACAGACACAATCACACACAGCCACACACACAGAGCCACACAGACATAGTCACAACACAGAGTCACACACACACACACCTTAACTGTCAAAGTTCTTTGGCCTAGTTTTTGTCATATAACTCCAAACAATATTTTTTAAGTTATTTCTGCTTCTCTTACCATGCAGGCTGGACAGAGATGTGGAGGTGGAGGACTTCCAGCGATATTCTGAGAAAGTCCATGTTTCTCTTTATGAGTGTCCCATTGAGTCTTCACCATTGCTTCTCCTTTATAAAAAAGGAAAAAATTCTTCAAGGCCCAAACAAAATAAGAAGGTAAAAGATCACACTATGTATTTCCCTCTTGCCCACATGTTCCGAAATGTGCAGCTGTAGACATAGCTGATTTGTGGCTTTTACTACAGGTCACGGCTGTCTTCACGTGAAAGCCAGGACTCGTGTAGTGTTGGGTTGGACATTGCGGTTTACCAGCTCTTCACAGAACCCTTTGAATCAGATGCTCACTCACGTTTTTTTAAGAGTAGGAAAAATTTATTGAGAGATAGCTTCTGCCAGAGAGAGACAGAAGGGGACCGGAAAGTAGATGACCCATCCACCTCATTTCCTAGGATTTTTTTTTATATTGGTACATTGTATATACACATCATGATCACATTCGACAATGAGAAATTGTATCAGTATATGACACAACTTAATTCTCATTTTTTCCCATTCCCCTACTCACCCTGCAACCCCCCAACGCTTATATACATAAGTTTGTTTCCTTTTTTATTACCGTCACATGATTTTTCCCCTCATTAGTTACCCCTACACCCTGTTTCCTTTTAAATATTTTCTATCAGCTCAGTTTGTGATAGCTAAATCTTGGAAACAATAAAAATTCCCAGTGGGTTTTTATGGCGCAAAGCCATGAGGTGAGCCAAGCTCAAGGCAAGACAAAAGTGTTGTCAACTAGTAATGCTGCAAGTACAGTTACTTAGATATTATTGGTCCAGTTAGAAATCACAAAGTGGACAATGCAATGATCAGCCAATAAGATTACAGCAAGTACAGTCACTTAAGAAATATTGATTAAATGGGGATCCAATGGGAAAGCAGGTCATGTAGCAAGCATAAAAGGATTTTCAGCCAGAGATCTTTCCTGTAAAGGGGTACATAAGATCTTGGTCCCCACACAGGTGATTTATACCTATTTATAATATCAATTACTGTTATTTATCCTACATGGGTATGGTAATTTCCTTTTGTAATGTTGGCCTTCAATAAGTGTGTCTTAATTGTTCTCCACCTTGTTGACTTTTTGAGGGCCAGCCCTGTTTAACTGCCTACAAGATATCTGATTTACCTATCTATAATGTCTGCCTTCTAAAGAAGAACCTTGAACTGCCATGAGGGGGAAGGAGTGAGAGTCCCTTCTAGCTGTTTATGATTGAAGAAGGTCGTAGTTGTAATCATCAGTCAGAGTTACTCTACAAAGCTCCATCTAAATGCCCTTAGTAGATAGACACCAGGCATTGTCATCTTGGGTAGGCATAAAGCTTTGAGTCTGGAGGAGACAAAGACCAAGAAATAGTTAAGAATATGCTAGTCAAATAATAGGATTAGCAGGATTACTATGAATATAGCTAACAGTCATTTCCACTACTGTTTCATGTGTATATTTAATTTAAATCATACAGCAATTTCACAAATGCAAAAGGCACAAATAATATGTATTATTTCATTAATACAAATGATGAAAACATCAAAAATTAATTTTTGCTGCTACTAAACATCCTTCTCCTTTAATTTGACCTGTTTCCTATCTGCATAGGGAGGAAAGAGTAAAGATGCACCTTCATGGGACCCTGCTGGCCTGAAATTCCTAGAGCAGAATGCTCTGAGAGACTCTCCCTGTCACCTTTCCAACAGCCCAAGAGCTATAGAGCACGCCTATCAGTACGGGGGGACAGCCAACAGCCGCCAGGAGTTCCAGTACTTAAAAGAAGATTTTGGTGAAAAGTAAAGGAACACTTCCAGAGACTTCATACCGGGCTCTGTCTCCCCACTCGCCATGTTCTCTTCTACCCTGTGGCCTTTTCTTTCTGTGTCACCATAATCCTATTATTTTGCCACCAGAGTATGTAGAAGTAGTGTGAAATTCGTGCTTTTCAAGAAATTATATTCTCTGGGACTCATGCCCAAACATACATTGCACAAAATAGTATGAGGTTTCAGGAGGTCACATATCTTATCAAAAAAGAAAAGAAGATGAAGAAAATTTCAAATGGTTCAGCAACTGCCCGCCATCACCTGTCCTCCCACACACCACCAGCTTCTCAGTAGTAAACGGGATGGACTGGAACTGCTGAGTGACTCAGGAAACAGACCAGAAGTACCCAACGTGTGTCGGCTGGCCTGCCAAGTCACCTCAAACACCACCACTTCTTCCTACTATCCTCCAGATTTCCAGTTATATCCTATTACTAGAGATTTGTTTTTGTAGTTCAGCATGCAAATATTAGTATGTAGGCATTATTTATCTCTCTTAAACACTCATGCAGGGATGTACAATCATTTCCGTCAGGAAATTTACCAGCTTTCATTTTTCCAAGAAACCTGTAATGCATTCTAATTTGCTATTTACCTTTGCTTTATATTCTTGAGCAAGAATTTAGAGCTAATCAAACTAGAAGTTAACTTAGCAAATATATCTTGTCCATACTAGGAGCTAAATTTCTACAGAGTTTTTGACTTGTACACGTACATTTAGGTGGCTGCTTTTAACAGGTGACATCCATTAGATGATGTATAAATTCTATTTGTTTGCAAGTAATGTTAATAACTCTGGTATTTTTTCTTCATAGATAAGTTTCTTTAATATAGATTTTTTACTAAATTCAGCCAGTTTTCAAAGCAGAATAAAATAAGATTCTTAATTAAGATAGTATTTTCATAAACTTGCAATCCTTCCCTGTGTATAAGGAAGGGACCATATTTGCAAATAATCCTATCAGGAAGTTGAAACAAATGTGGCTGAGAGTTAGACAGAATGGCTCTTTATTTAATGCTCTTTATTCAAATTATTTCGAGAAGCTAAAGATTGTCCTCAATTTCATCTCACAGATAGTGAACCTCATTCATTCTTTATTTACCAGATCTCAGTTTTCCATTCGTCTGAAAACACGGTCCTCCCATGGGATGATTTTCTACGTATCGGATCAAGAAGAGAATGACTTCATGACCCTGTTCTTGGCTCACGGCCGCTTGGTTTTCATGTTTAATGTTGGTCACAAGAAACTGAAGATTAGAAGCCAAGAGAGGTACAATGACGGACTGTGGCATGATGTAAGTTGCAGGTCGAGAGCCATGCTCTCAGCAGACATCCACCCTCTCGTCCAGGGGCCTGACAATGACACTACACCACTGGTCTATAGAGATACTGACTCACTGCTGCTCTGTCATCAGAGTTCAGTTTCAAAAACATATTAATTCCTTCTACAAATCTTGAAATATATTTTTTAGAAATAGAGACTGAGTGTGAGTATTTTAACCAAAAGAACAGTAGCCAACATTAAGTTTGCTTTGTCTTCTTCATTTGTCAGTTATGTTTGCAACACATAAGTACATTTGTTTTGGGAAATTGGATATGTATGAACATATAGAATATCTAATCATTTTTCGATCCCTTTTCCTGCTTCACCCTTGACCTGGATCCTCTCCCACATTCCTAACACAACATACTTCTCTATTTCTTGCAATCTCGTTTTCATTTTATTCTTCATTATTTATTATCTTACTTTTATTTGTATTTAAGGTTTCTCACATAAGAGAAATCATGAAATACTTAATCTTTGGTGTCCATTTTATTTTACTTAACATTATGCTCTCAAGATCTGTCTATTTTCCTATAAAAGACTCAAATTTATCCTTCTTTGTGGCTGAGTAGTATTCCATTGTGTATGTGTACCACATTTAATCTTGCGATAATTACCCAGTCTGTTTCCAAAGAGTAGCTACTGAAAATTGCACTGCTATAAATGTGGGTGTGCGTGTATCGCTGTATTACAATAACTTTAACTTTTGGGGGAAGGTACAAAGGAGAAGTATTCCTTTTGATTTTTAAGAATCCCATACTAATTTCCATAATGGTTATACTAGTTTACATTCCCACAAACAGTGCAGAAGGGTTTGTGTTCCCCACCTCATCACCACCATGTTTGGCTTTTCTCTGCTTGATATGAAGTCATTTCTACTGGAGTAAAATGGACTCAGTGCTGTTTTGATCTGCATTCCCCTAATGAACAAATATGCGGAGTCTTCTTCCATGTCCTTATTGGACATTTATACTTCCTCTTTTGAGAAGTGTCTATTCATTTCAGTTGTCTGTCTTTGATTGTGGTCTTAACTGTTTGGATTCTAACTGTTTTTCAGTTACTTGTATATTCCAGATATTAGTTCTCTTTCAGAGAAGTAGCCGGAAAAGACTTCTCCCATTTCTGTCATTTGTGTCTTCACGCTGTTCATTGTTTCCTTCGCTGTGTAGAACTTCTTGATATAATTCCATTTACTGATTACTGAAATCATATCTTGTGCAATTGGGATTTTCTTCAGGAAGTCATTACCTGTGTCTGCATCTTCAAGTGTTTTATCTATGTTGTCTTCCAGCAGATTCAGTGTTTCTGTTTTTACTTCTCGAGCTTTGAACCATTTTGATTTAATCTTAGTACAGGGGGAGAGGTAGATGTCTGGATTCATTCTTCTGCCAGTGGACAGGTAGTTTTCTGAGGAGTATTTGTGAAAGAGGCTCTTTCAGCCCTTCTGTCAAAGATCCACTGGCTAATGGTGCACAGAGCTGTTCTGTACTTTTCTTCTTCCACTGATTTACATGTCTGTTTTAGGCTAGTGCCATAATGTTTTTGTTACTGTAGTTTTAAAGTATAACTTGAAATACAGAATTATAATGCTGCCTACATTGCTGATTTTGCTCAAGGTTGCTTTGGATACTGAGTCTAATTGTATTCCACATAAACTTTAGAACTATTTTTTCTTGTGTTGTGAGGAATGTTGTTGGTATTTTGATAGGAGTCACATTATATCTGTATTTGGTAACACAGCCATTTTGACAATATTGATTCTGCCATTCCAAGAACAAAGATTGTCTTTCCATTTTCTGCTTCAGTCTCTTACTTTAGAGTTCTATAGTTTTCATTATAGTTAACCACTTCAGATGACTCCCAAGTATTTAAAGTTTTTGAAGCTATTGCACAAGGGGTTGTTTTCCTGGGTTTTTTTCCTGATAATATTCATTACTGGTGTACAGGAACACTGTTGATTTTTGTATGTTAAGTTAGTATCCTGCCAAGCAGAGGAAGAAACATAATTGACCGTTAGATAAGGGACCACTTTCTCGTGAACTTTCTGGAGATTTTTCACAGAAATGCAGCAGCAAAGACAAAACAGCCTTTTCCCCATTCTCAAAACACACCTAAGCTGGGCTGGGGATTTAGCTCAATGGTTCCGGCGCCTGTCTTGCAAGCGCAAGGACCCGGGTTCAATCCCTGGTAACCACATACCTATACTGGGTGTGGAGACTCACACCCAGCAGCAACCAGTACCACATACCACAGTGCTGGGCATGGTGGCTCACGCCTGTAATCCCAGCACTTGGGAGGCAGAGGCAGGAGGATTGCTGTGATGAGTTTGAGGCTGAGCTCCGGGCCAGCCTGAACTACAAAGTGAGATCCTGTCTCAAAAAACCTTAAACACACACACACACACACACACACACACACACACACACACACACCTAAGCTGTGCTATTTTTCTTCTCTCCATCTAGGTGATATTTGTTCGGGAAAAGAGCAGTGGCCGACTAATCATTGATGGTCTTCGAGTCCTGGAAGAAAGTCTTCCTCCTACCAAAGCAGCCTGGAACATTAAGGGTCCCATTTACTTGGGAGGAGTGGCTCCTAGAAAGGCTGTGAAAAATGTCCAGGTAAACTAAACATGATAAGGGAGAGCCACTGCTCTTTAGAACTGGAAGACCACCATCTTAGTCAACTTCTCCATAATGGAGTTAGAATACCCAACACCTACAGTGTGAAAAAGGCAAAGTTTCATTTAGTTCATATTTTGGAAATTTAACCATGGTTGGCTGATTTCAAGGCAGAAGCAAAATGGTGGAAGAGCGAGTGGAGCAAAGCTGCTTAGTTCATGGTGACTGGGAAGTACAGCAGGTTAACACGCCAGAGACTGACGAGCCGGAGCCGTATGGTGTCCCCAGGGTCATGCCTCCAGGACCAATCCACAGCCTTGCTTTACTAATCTCAGGTGTTTCTTAATCCACTGAAGTTGCCAGCTTGAGATTAATAGTCACAATACTTAATGCAGGCCCTTATTTTACAAAGCAGGGAACTGCAAAGTAAAGATTTTCCAAGAAATGGAACATCAAAGTGAGTTTTGCCTATAAGCCATCCATCCACCTTCCATGGGGCATCATAAAATCAAGAGTAATCTTTTGATTTTAAAATGCAGGTGGTATTTTAAAAATTTCTCGGAGGCATAAAGTGTCATAAAAGTTATGTCTCAAAAAATCTTACTTGTTCAGCAAGTATCTGTATCTTTAATATAAAGAGATCAGTATCAGAAAGCAAGTTGTTCCAGTACAGTGTAGTCTGAATAGTAAATGTTTCAGGTCTTTATGAAACTACAACTCCATTATTGTTCCTTATAAAAACACATAATTTGAAAATTTGCAAGGAATGTAGTAGCCCCAGAGCAGAAATGAGAAGGCTGGAAGAAATAGCACTTTTATAATTTAACATGAAAAATAATGAACTTTTAAAGCCAATAGTAATATGTCAAAGGAATAATGTTTCTTTGGTACAAAGTATTAATGCATTTCAATATTAATATATGGATATAAAACAAAAAAGTTGTTCAAATTATAATTAAATTGTGTATAAACATTCCCAATTCCTGTTTTAAAAATCAGTATGAAATTAGTTATCTAAAGTATCCTGATTTTCATATCCCATGGTATGATAAATTCTCAACTCTACTCACAGGAGGTAAAAGCAGCAATACAAGTTTTCTGGTGTTATTTAGATATAAGAGTTTGGCTAACCTCATCAATATTAGTGATCTTGGCCACAGTTGTCATTTCTTAAGGAAAACAAACTACTACTTGAGTATGTAATTTGAGTCTCAGCTGCAGTTTACTTTGTCATGGTCTATGTAACAATGTTTACAGTTTAATTATAACAAGATGAGATCTCCAAATACAAAATTCCAAGCTCAAAGAACTAGTTAAAAGTAACTACTTGGAGCCAGGTGTGGTGGCTCACACCTGTAATCCCAGCACTCTGGAGACAGAAGAGGAGGACTGCTGTGAGTTCAAGGCTGGACTGGGCTACATAGTGAGTTCGGGGCCAGGCTGAACTACAAAGCAAGACCCTCCCCTACAAAAAAAAAAAAAAAACCTACTTGGAGATGTATTGAGTATTCACACAGCTAAAATTACAAAACATTTTTCTTCTTCATAGTGCAGCTATTGAGAACACAGATTTTAAGAAAAATCTTCTTCTTTCAGATTAACTCTGTCTACAGTTTCAGTGGCTGTCTCAGCCATCTCCAGCTCAATGGGGCCCACATCACCTCTGCTTCTCAGACATTTAGCGTGACACCTTGTTTTGAAGGTCCAATGGAAACAGGAACTTACTTTTCCGCAGAAGGAGGATACGTGGTTCTAGGTAACATGACTGTGATCATTTAAATAGGATTTGTCCACACCTAAACATGCTAATGCTCATGCCCACTTGTGCTTCTACTTTTACCCTGCTTCCAGCTTACAGAGTTAAGAAAAGCTTTTTTTTTTTAGAAATCACTTAGTCTTACGTAGTAATGAAAAGACTAAAACACTGACTTACATTGAAAATATGAATCATGCAGTACTTTTCCCCCTGGAGATGGCTAACAGGAAGGATTAAGCCCAGAATGTAGATATAATCATGTCAAGCTCAGCCCTCCATGCAATCTCTATCCCTGTTTGTTCTCTGGCAGAACTTCTCTCTAGCTGGCAGACTTCAGGACACAGGCCATGTTGGCTCCTTCAGGACCTTTGTGCATTGTTTTGTGGCCTGATAAGTGTCAACTGTTGGTCACTTGCTCCTCGAAGTGATCTTCTGCTCCTTCTTAGCATGAGACATCCTCTCCACTAAAGAAAGTTTCTTTTCTTTCTCCCACCTTGCAACACTAGCACATAACACTGTCCTTCAGGGATCTTATTTCTGAAGTCTGACACTTTGCAGCCATTCATCTTTTTCTTTATTACACAGTTTTTACATGCTTCTTGTAAGTCAGGTCACCACCAGATGATGAAATAGGTCTAAGGATAAATAAAATTCTAGCAGCTTGCACACACTCATCAGCCAGTTAATTCCCACATTCTACAGAACGATCATAAAGGTGTGAAGAAGGCACAGGAGTGTTAAGAATGAGGAGAACAGGGAAAGTACTCTCTGAACTAGAAGCAGTTTAGTACTTTGTAGAACCCTGGATGAAGAAATTATGCAAAGCAAGTAAACCTTTTTGAACAACCACACTTGTCCAGAAGAAGGAGCAGAACAAATTTTTGTCTAGCTCATTTTACTTTCTTCCCTGCTTTACCCCTCCTCTCAGCCCATCACTATATTACTTGACAAGAACTCTTAACCATTTGGACAGCTTGAAATGTGCAGTGAACTGTAGGATTTGTGCTATATTCCATAAATATAAATAGTAGGACATTTTCCAAGTGATTCACAAGGAGATAGACCAAGTGGACACTTTCAAGATGCTCAGGCTTATAGTAAGCCTTTTGGAGTGAGCTGTTTATAGAAAGAATTATCTTAGATCACCGTGACAACAGCTCCTAAGTAGTTTGACTGCTCTTTCTCCTCCAAAATTCTTTGCAGCAATGGAACGAGTTAAGTTTTGGTTGAAAAATTATGAAACACATCTGTTCAAACCAGCTCCCTTGCTCAGTGACCTAATAAAGGCTACTTCACTGTGGCCCCTGGGTCCTGCCAGTGTGACCTCACTCCCCACACCCCCCTCTGTCATTGTGGGGAGGTCCAGTCACCTTCATGTTCTAAACAAGAGGGACACGTCCCATTATTTCCTTAGTCCCCGCAGGATTTTCTATGATGAGCTTACCATGAAAATTAGCACTTCCACCAGATATTTTAAACCAATTTAAGAAATACAGAATTACAAAATCACCCACAGTGTCACAATTTCTTTTGATGTCTTTTATCATATTTCTCTTCACAGATGAGTCCTTCAATATTGGGTTGAAGTTTGAAATAGCATTTGAAGTCCGTCCCAGAAGCAGTTCTGGAACCCTTGTCCATGGCCACAGCGTCAGTGGGGAATATCTGAATGTGCACATAAAAAATGGGCAGGTAGAGTCTTTAAAAAATTAACAGTCTATTTAATCTAACTGATCTAAAGCAGATGTGTTTCAAGGAATTACATCATCAGCCTTTCTAGTGGAAAATGGTAAGCTGTAACATGAAGTTTAAATGTACGGAAGAGCTGGATTCATATTCATATGCTGGGAACTGATTTGATTAGAAAAAGTCACAAAAATAAAGGACAGCTAACAAAAAAGTCACCAATGACTACATACAGAGTTTTGAAAATATATCCAGTTATCAAAATCAGGAAACACAAAAACATCTTTCTAAATGTTTATCAGATATAGTCCATATATATACACATACACATATATATATACACATATATATACACACACACACATATATATATACACACACATATATACGTGTGTGTGTATATATATGTGTGTAGTTTCCAAATAGAAATAAAAAATATTAGATTAAACCACTTTCCTCTAAAATATTTCTAAGGGATGTTTATGAAAGAATTGAAATAAATATTTGTGAAAATGCTAGTTCTCATTATGCTTCAAACTTAATACACCTGAATTTTACTTGAGTTCCAATATAGTCTCTTAACCCTGCAACAGCAGCACTTATTCTTCCATGGTACGGACTGCACTGTGTGTCGTGTGCTATTCCACATGTCTGACATGGATTGACTCATTTTGTCCTCCCAGTTTCGCCAGGAATAGGTAACACCATCACTCTGATTTTACAGATGTAAAACCTGAAGCAGAAAGTAAGATGAATGGGAACCAGGCAGCCTGGCTTTGAAGTCTGTGCTCTTTACCAATATTTAGCCTGCTTTAGAAATAGAAGACTGTTGTTATGTTTCTTATTCTTCTGTCCTGGCCCTTTCTCCAGATGGGTACTCCTGCATGAGTACACCCAGTGTTTCCAGTACCTTCCAAAGATTGACCCCTTATGTTCAAACTGCAAAGCTAATCACGTGTGTCTATTTGTTTAAAAATATTACTTCTCTGTAGATTGCTAAAGAATTGCTTTGCTGTGAATTACTTTAAAAATGCAGAGATTAAACTAGATTACTTAACATGGCCTGTCATTTGCAGGTGATAGTGAAAGTCAACAATGGTATCAGAGACTTTTCTACCTCAGTAACACCCAAGCAGAGTCTTTGTGATGGCAGATGGCACAGAATTACAGGTAAGAAATCCTGAGTGGGGCTGGGGATATAGCTCAGAGGTACTGCACCTGCCTGGCAACTAAAAGGTCCTGAGTTTGATCCTTAGTTTTGCTAAACTCACACACACAGAAATTCTGAGCATCCTTGGTTTTCTTTACAAAGGTGAGCTCGGGCTTGGGGTGCAGCTTGGTAATCACTTGTGTGCTAAGGCATGCAGAGCCCTAGGTTTTATCCACCATTGTGCAAGTAAAAAACAACAAAAGAAAGTAGGCATGCATATCCACCTTGGGACAATGGCCTGGGAAACTTCCCTGTAACTTCGGTGATAGGAGACGAGCGACAGCCCAAACAAAGCCAAAGAGAACCAGGCATTAGCATACTGGAGTGTGTATTCAGGTCCACGGGTGATCCAAAGATGTGACGAGTGCTGAAACCGTGTCTGGAGCAGCTGAGGTCATGTGTGACTTCGGTCACAGGAAAGCTGCACTGGGCTCCTCCACATGCTCCCTTTAGAAGGAAGATGGTGCAGGGATTGCTCGCTTAGACACTGTTACACATGTCATTTTTTCACCGGTACAGAGGTAAGTGGGGGGGTCTGTTCTGGAATAAATAAAAGCCATTTTGTTAAAGACGAGTCTCTTTTACATAAAAAAATAATCAGCTCAGTGTGAGTTGCAGCCGTTCCTTCCTTGTGTTTCAGTGATCAGAGACTCTAATGTGGTGCAGCTGGATGTCGACTCCGAAGTCAATCACGTGGTTGGACCCCTGAACCCCAAACCAGTTGATCACAGAGAGCCCGTGTTTGTTGGAGGCGTTCCAGGTAAGTGTTGCTCAACAGGAACAAGTCTCCAAATCGACAGTAAATTCTCATACCTGTTGTTACGCTGAAGCCACGTGTACTCGTAATTCACCTAATAATTCAAAGAATTTTCTATACATTGTCCTCTTATTAAAAAAGCACACTAAAAGTTTTGACATTTTATCCAAGTATATCAAAGTGACACATAAAGACCAGCCAATAGATACTACTCCCATTTTGCAATATTTGCTTATTTTTTATTTCTTCCTTTGCATATCCTCCATATATGCACAGTGAAATACTATCCCTAATACACAGAAAACTTATTAATACAGCTTTATGAACTCAGCACCTTAGGGAAAATAAATTTTTCTGGGAATAAGAATGCACAGTTCTTTTCCCCTGCCTATGATCAGTCTGAATTCTTTTTTTTTTTTTTTTTTTTTTTTTTTTTTGAGACAGGTTCTCGCTTTGTAGTTCAGGCTGGCCCTATGCTCAGCCTCAAACTCACATCACAGCAGTCGTCCTGCCTCTGCTGGGATTACAGGGGTGAGCCACCACGCCTGGCACTGTGGTCTGTGGTACTGGTTGCTGCCGAGTGTGCATCTCCACACCCAGTATTGTATGTGGTTACCGGGGATCAAACCCAGGCCCTTGCACTTGCAAGACAGGTGCTGGAACCACTGAGCTAAATCCCCAGCCCTGATCTGTCTGAATTCTGAAAACAAATGCAGACCATACATAACTCAGTTCCTATACATGACACTTTCTAAGAAAGCTAATTCCTGCATAGTTACATTTCCCAGGACAATTATGAGCTCCTTTCAGAATTATCTTAAACTTCTAAAGGAAGGACTGTGTCTTTATGGTATCACTGTTTTTACACATTTCATTGATTTGTTAAAACAAAGTTATAACTTAGAAGAGAAATATAAGTATGTACATATGTAAGCTTTTGCATCTGGTAGAATTCAGTTGAGATTTAATAGTCTCCTAATTAGACGCATTTGGACTGTCCTATATAAAGGCAGAATTTTTAATTAAGAGAATGAGAAAGCACAGATAAAAGCAAGCATCACACCTTGAGTCCTTCCAATATAGTGGAAACTGAGTACTCTTTTCCTTTTAATGTGAGTTTCCCCAATCCCATTATTAACAACAGTAGCTCAGGGACAATCCTTCCTCTCTTCCGCTCCCCCGACCCACTCCCGGTCCTCTCCTGCTGCCTCTGGCTGTGGTTTTGAAGGGACTCTGGCGCAGGCCCCCAGTGCACCTCACGTAGACGCAGGGTAGAGAATGTCTCCTGTGAGTTCCTACACTGCTGCACACTGCTTCCTTCCTAAAACTAACAGCATAGTTTCACATACTTCTCTGGTTCCCTGAGGTCCACGGAACCAGAGTTAGCACAGTAGACAGGACCCCGGGCCATCGGCTCCCTCCTCACTCTGCACTGGATCTCCCCGTACCTTCTGGACTTGAAGTTCCTTCAGTGTTCAGGAATGTTTTCGTTGTTCTAGGCCTTTCTTGGATGACTGCACAGGCTTCAATTTCTGCAAAATATAGTTCTCCAGTGTTCCCTATAATAACTTTTCAAAACGCAACTTTTCCTGCTCCTCTTCTACCTAATTCCATATTGACAGTTAGGACATAGTTATGAATTTCACTTACACTTTCAGCTTCCCTGAGGATATATGCACCCCACTGTTGTAGTGCGTATCACCAAATACTGTAAAAGCTGAAGAGTACACTCCTTGCTGACAAAACCCCAAGGCTTACCCAGAATTTATTGAGTGTTTACTAAGCACTGTGCCAAGCTTCAAGACACAGAGACAAAACAAGCATGGCCTTGCTCAAAGAAGATACAGTATTTGCTCTTCTCTTGTCCCCAGAATCACCTACCACGTAATTCAAAAAATGCTTCTCTTTGACTTCTGTGTTTGTTTTTAGTCTGATCCTAACCCCACACACTGCTAACATTAACCTCCACACACTGGCTGAACAAATTCAGCCATTAAGAAACATACAGTAAATGCAAATTTTAGGGACTGAATGAGCACACCGTAGCTAGCAGGCCGTGGAACCCTAACTACCAGCCTACTGCATGACTGCATTTGTAATTCCATCTTGGAATGATGCCCAAGAGCCTAGAACAAAAGCAACTATAATGTAAACTGAATGTAATTCATTATATTTTTTGAGCTATTGAAGATTATTTCCAGGAAAATCACATTAGAAACAAAGGCATTAAGGACGAGAACTAGAGAAATCAGTACAGCCCTAGATCCTTGAATCTCTTGGAACCCCAGCCACATTTACAATCAGAACTATGTTATTTCTACTACTAAAAGGCTAATACCTAACACTTCTTGAGCTACCATACCAAAAGATGCTAGCTTTATTGTATGGCAACTTAAAGATCAGAAACATTAGAAAAAGTTTTAAATTAAGGGAGCTCACTCATTTATCTAACCATACCTTTCTCCACTGAAAGTGTGTCTAATTTTATATATAATGAAGCCTTCAACTGGGAAACAGTCTCTCTCAAATCACATGCTGCTTTTGCTAATTTATTACATATGGTCTGTGGGGCCATTTTCTGTCATTACCTATAATTTTTGTGATGAATTTTGGAGATGATGATTGCTATATGAATTTTTTCCTGCAGCTGATTTCTTCGATGAATTAAAAGATGGAAAGCTTGGGCATGATGAACACCTATGTTCAATATCTAGTCTCTAATGTGGGCAGAAGTATTAGGTCTTCCAGCTCCTCGTGCTTTTGCTAATCACTCATTCATTTCTATTCTTACGATGATATACACTGAGCAGCCTTGAAGAGCAGATACAGTCAGACTAATCTACAGACAAATAAAGGAAACTGATTTCTTAAGCTTCCCCAAATCTAAAACTTGAGAATTATTTTTCTAAAATAAAAATTGTATTTCTACAATTTCTCTGTAGTATGCGCCTTCACAGTTCTGCTCCACATTGCTTGGAAAATTATAGCGATGCTGTGGACAACGCAACACTCTTGCGTTCTTTCCTGAGTTATGATCTGTTTTCCATCTTTTATCAGTTACTGCACATGTAGCTGTCTGTACATAATAAAGTTTGACTAAATAGATTTTAATTTCATATTTTGAAGCTCTCTAATTTCTTTAAATTACTTTGCTTCTATCATCCCAACACATTTAATTGTGTCTGTACAATTAATACACATAGGGCTTCTTCTAGATGCCTAATTAAGATAAAAGAAGAACATTCCCCTGGCATACCACAGGGCGCCTGTGCTCACACAAGACAGACTAGTTATCACGACTCTGTTTATAGTTCATAAGCCCCGAGCTCAGGAGAATCATGCTTCAGTTTAGTTTAACTCATTTACTTTCTCATTATAGCCTATGAGCTTGGCAACAACACGAAGACTTACAGATAAATGGTAATGGTATGAATTAAACACAATACTAACTGTATCTGTAACAGTGTAGAAGCTAAAAATTCACTTTTCTCAACAAAGCACAGAAAATAAGTGAGGCGTAAGAGAAATTACCTCTAAAAACCATAGATAAATTATGAAAATTCACTAATACGCTTTATGGATAAGTGATAAACTTCAGCTTTGGAAATCCGCTGCAAATACACAGAAATCCAATTGTACAAACATGGCAATACATTAAGGTTAGAATATGTTTGCATTACTTAAAAAGCAGATGTTCCTGAGAGAATTACAGTGATATGGTACTGACGGCATGTAATCTTTCTGATGATGTGAACAGTTATCGTGCGTATTTACTAGATCATATTTGGACTTGGAAATGGCTCTACTGCGATCTTCACTTTCATATTTTTCTCTCTTCAGAGTCTCTACTGATGCCAGGCTTGGCCCCCAGCAAACCCTTCACAGGCTGCATCCGTCACTTTGTGATTGATGGGCGCTCCGTGAGCTTCAACAAAGCCGCGTTGGTCAGTGGAGCTGTGAGCATCAATTCCTGCCCAGCAGCCTGAAGCAACACAGCACACTGCCCAGAACGCAGTTCTGAGCGCTCATATAAACAGCCAGTTGGGACGCACGCAGTGCCTCCTTGTGGTGGGAGCTGTTTTCTACATGGAAGGGACAGGATTCTTCAGGGACCTGACACTTCTCAAAATGTCTGTAATGGACAGCAGTTGAAGGAGGGGGAAACTAACTTGTCTGATCCAGTGCACCTATACATTCTGTTGATGAAACTGCTGTGCCTGTCTATAGTGAAATAAAAAATAATTTTAAATAAACATCGACACACATTTTAAAAGTTCAGTTACATCCTCAGCTGCTTCTTTCAGGGGTGAAAACTTTGAATCTATCTGAAAATATCTTTGTCCTAAACTACCTTTTTGTATTTTGAAGCGACTTACTAATTTACTAATATATATAATCTAAAACTGAACCACAGCTTTATCTTTATCAGTTTTTGATACATTAGTATATAACAATATTTTAAGTCTGTACCAGCAGTCATCAAAGTTATTAGAGTTGATAAAGATTATCAGAAAAGTTCTAATATAACTTAATTTTTTCTAACCAAGAACAAAGGAATGAAACAATATATTAACTCCTTAAAAGAAAAATAAAATTGTACACGAAGAGAGGCTTCGGTAGGGTATTATTATTATTATTATTATTACTATTACTGTGTGTTCATAGGAATCACCAAGAACATTACAACAAAGAAAAACAAAATCATAAAATTAATTTGAAAACCATGAATGTATTTTTATTAAAAGATTTTCTGGACTGGGGCTCTCCCTCCATGACAGCATTCACTTATGCACAAGGCTAAGCCCCAACACCACCACCAGAAAAAGTCTTTCTTCTATTTACTGCAGCAGCACAACTAGCTTCACTTCTAAAATGTTATAGTATTCCTGGTATCCATGTTAATAAATGCTAAAAAAATAGATTTAACTACTGTAGGTGGTAGAAAATTAAAATATCAAAAAAATTAAGGAATTATACATGAGAATGAACTCTGAGGAAAGAAAGAGAGAAAATAGGCCTTAATATCAGCAGGACCGAATATAAACAAAATAAGTAACTATTGAGAGGATGGGATATAAAATATTTTGAGGAATTATGAAAGAAAACTTAAAAACCTAGTCATCTGTTGCCTAGAAAAGTGTTTGTGTGTGTATTCCCTTCTATTTAGTAACCTTAGATAGTAATTTTGAGATCATTAAAATAGTTGATATCTATTCATACAGGAACAAGTCCCAGCCACCATGATAAGCTGAAATTGATTATTATTTCATTATTTATCATATCACTCCTGTGAGGGAACGTGTGCAGCACAGGTATTTTGTCTGCTGTCATTCATCTGGACCTAGAAGCTAGGACTTGAAGCTGCTGCCTGCCTCCCTGGGCCCCGTGGCTATCCCTGCTTCCTAACCTCTGAAGACTATCTGCCTCGGGCTGACCCTCCCAAGTGCTCAAGCAGGACCCACGAACCCAAAGGCCAGCAGGCTGAGCGGCTGTCCTCCACACCAGAGTGAAGCTCGTGGGCCTCAGAGAAAATCAAGAGGACACTTACTGTCACCACAGAACACAAGCCCGGAAGGGTCAGAGTTGTCAGTAGAAGGTGGAAATTTGCAGAGTCTAAAATAGCCCGATTTTTCAGCTGGTATTTCAGGCTTCACAACTGAAGTGTGCAAAACACACTGAATCCTCACAATGTATTCTCCATCAGATCTAAGCAGTTGGAAATGGCTCCAATATACCCAACTATCTTTCTTCCAAAAATTTGTCCTGGGTCATCCCAGAGAGCTACTTAATCTCATTTCAGCAGGGACACAACACAAACTAAACTAACCAAGTTGCAGAGCTCTCTGGACCTCCACTTGCCTGAGGAAGCAGGCGTGATTCACACATATGTGAACCAAATCCATCAGAGCTCTTCTGAGTTCTCCCCAGGTTACTGGGCCACCCCTTTGCCATTAGTACTGCAGATTTTTATGCTCACAGTTGACCATATCCTGAGCCATGTCCACCTCATCTGACCAACACAATGACCTTCCGAAACTGTGAATTCACCATTTGTAAGAGCTTGAACCTGCTATCAGATGAAATCTCTTCCCAGTTACTAAGGGGAAAGAAGTGGAGTTTTCTTTCTGTTAGTTGAGCAAAGCATAGGAATACATCATCTAGAGAAATATGATTTATGTGCTCACTGTACTTGTGCACAACTGCTCTGTCAGTTCAGAGTCACTTCAGAATAAGCAGGACCTTCCACAGCCCTGCAATGAAGGAGAACTCCTATTTGGGCTCATGCCCTCGCTCCTATCCTGTGGCCATCTCTCACTGGCCAAGAAAGGCATCGTGCTACAGCAGGGATGGCGAACTCCCGGCACATATGCCACAGAAGGCTGTTTATGCATTGATGAGAGCTCTGAAAGTTTGGCCCATAGCTTTCTGGTAAAGCAACATCTCAATATCTGATATGAAAAAATAAGACTGAAAAAGTGGATATTTTTTCTTGGGAAGCATAGGGAAAATCAAGCACTTAGCAGTAGAAGTTAAAGCCAAAAAGATCCCATATGAATATAAAATTTTAAATGTTTTCAGAGATATACTAAAAAAAATAATCCTTGCATTTCCATTGGTAAATATAGGATGGTATATCTACCTATCCTTTGTGCAAGAAGAATGATCTCAGATCTCAGCCAAAAACTAGAAGTAGAATCTCAAAAAGACACTGGAATGTATTTTTTCTGGTCCTATTTTCTTGTTTTTAACAACAGCAAAGAGTATCAAGAGAAACTTTCATGCTAATCTATAAAGCAGTAAATATACCACATTCTATTCAACAAGTTTTGAAGGTGGAGCCTATCCATTCTCTTTTGCAACTGCTGAGGTTAAGCCATTTCAGTATTATCAGAAGTATACAATCACAATGCTTCTATCACCACACACACACACACACAGAGAGAGAGACAGAGAGACAGAGAGAGACAGAGACAGAGACAGAGTCAGAGAGCTTTATCTAAAAAGTCCAGAGAGGTAACTGAAGGAAGCACTATCTGAAAATGTAAACTATATGAACTTTTGTCTGTGTTATTCACAGATGCGTTGCATGTGTCCAGAACAGTGTCTGGAATGTAGGTATATCCTCAATAAGTATTTATTGAATGAATTTCAGGAAAGCAGGGTTTCAAAATGGCTATTACCCACACTGTACTTCCTCAGGCACAGTCATTTCGCAAAGTTCACAGGAGTCTAAAAGAAAACACAATACTTTTTGTAAACTTGTGTTTTATGGACACCTAGAGATCTTTGACTTATTTGAGGATGTGAGGAAAAAAACTAAGGGAACAATGGCACAGCCCATCAAGAGATACAAAAAGGGGCTGGAGACTTAGCTCAGTGGTTCTGGGGTCTGCAATTTAGCTCAGTGGTTCTGGTGCCTGCCTTGCAAGTGCAATGGCCCGGGTTCAGTCCCTGGTGACCACATATAACAGTGGTGGGCATGGAGACTCATACCCACCAGCAATCAGTACCATACACCACAGTGCTGGGTGTTGTGGCTCATGCCTGTAATCCTAGCACTTGGGAGGCAGAGGCAGGAGGACTGCTCTGAGTTCAAGGCTGAGCTCAAGAAAGGGAGATCCTGTCTCAAAAAAAAAAAAAAAAAAAGAGAGACAAAAAGTTCTTCCTCAACTTTATTTACTTATTTTTTTTGTATATGGGATTTAACTTGGGCTCTTGTACTTGCAATGTTGGCACAGTACCACTTTAGCTAAATTCCCAGCCTTCCCTCAAGACTTTAACAATCTGTTAAGTTATAAAAAGTGAGGAAGAGGGGCCGGGGATATAGCTCAGTGGTTCTGACGCCTGTCTTAGAAGCGCAAGGGCCCGGGTTCAATCCCTGGTAACCACATAACAATACTGGGCGTGGAGACTCACCCCAGCAGCAACCAGTATCACATACCACAGTGCCAGGCATGGTGGCTCATGCCTGTAATCCCAGCACTCGGGAGGCAGAGGCAGGAGGATTGCTGTGATGTGAGTTTGAGGCTGAGCTCCGGGCCAGCCTGAACCACAAAGCGAGACCCTGTCTCAAAAAAAAAAGTGAGGAAGAAGTCTGGATATCTTGCACAAACCCTCCTGACTTATAAAACTTGGCAGTACCAGAGAACACCACTCTCAGAAGAGATTGCTAGAAACAGGATGGGCAGGAATGGGCAGAAAAGACTGAAGGAGTACAGCCTGATAAACGGCAGAGTGATGAGGAAGAGAAGTACAAACCAAAGGGACACAGAGTGACACCTGAATCTGTCAGGGGCCCTAACGTATGTGGATACTGGCTGCTCAGGATCAAGTCTCTCACCAAGCTGGCTGCAATATACTGACTTTACAAGAGCTAAACCAACACCACCATCAACAAAATACACTTTCAAATGACCATGGTTAGACTTTGGATTAAGGTCTCCGACACCCCGCCCCTCAGGGCGAGGCCCCCTCCATGGCCGCAACATCTGCTCTCTTTTCCAACATCTGCTCTGCGAGGCACTGATCCACAGAACAGCTGCTGCAGTGTCCAGCACAGAACCCCTGTCTCTGGATCACTTCTACCCAAACAAAAGCTTTAAGCCACTGATGGAGGATCAGTAGATACTCTCCCAGAACTCAAACATTGCTTTGGGGGAAGCAGCAGAAGCCAGATGCCTCTGCTTCCAACAGGAAGGCTTAAAGGCGAGAAGGCTTTGGAGGCCGGAGGTAGAAGCAAAGTTTTTTCATTTAGAGGAGAATAGTAGTAATTTGATACTACTACTACTGGGGAAGGAGCACAAAATCTTGCCAAAGATTAACCACTAATAAATGAGAAAGGGCTGGAATATAAGAAAGTCTCACTTCTGAAAGATGATGAGGCACAGAGTTACACCGCATGACACTGAGGCTGGGATAGGACAACAGAGACTGTGGGACAGTGGCCAGCACAATTCCATGTGCTAAAATTCCCAGGACGAGACACTGTGAGAGGACATACCCCATGCCGCGTTTTCGAGACCCACTTCTGATGTCTACTGGCTGTGTTCTGCATGGGAAGAACTCTGGGAGAAGCTAGAGCCACACAATGGAGCCAGGGACCTTGAGGATGTGGCTATGAACTTCACCACAGAGGAGTGGGTTCTGCTGAACCCATCCCCAAAGTTCTACAGAGATGTCATGGGGGAAACCTTTAGGAACCTGACTGCTACAGGAAGAGTTGGGATGCTCAGAAAGCTAAAGAGTACAAAAGTTACTAGAGGAAAAAAAAAAGAAAGAAATAGTGAAATGCTATTGAAATAAATATGAAAAAATATTCGTTTGGACTGTAGACGCTAATGTGGTCATTAATCAAAGTAGTTTAAAACCAGCTTGCAGGACCACTGGGCATTTGTCACGAAATGTGCCCATTATAGCTCACACTGGGCTGAAGAAATTTCAGTATGTGGGACTGGAAAAGAATCTGTGCAAATATAATGAATGTGAAAGAATCTGCAGTGACTTCCTGTCCATTCAGAAGCATTTCAGCACAAAGACCAAAGACAAACCCTATTAAGATGAACAGTGTGGGAAGTCCTGCTCTGATCTTAATGAAAGAACTCACCTTAGAGAGAAGACGTCTGTATATATGAAAAATTTGGAAGCCTCCAGCATACCTAGTGGTGTTCCGA
Source organism: Petromus typicus (assembly GCA_004026965.1). NCBI lineage: Eukaryota > Metazoa > Chordata > Mammalia > Rodentia > Petromuridae > Petromus > Petromus typicus. Next base: position 54,756 of record PVIR01000631.1, on the reverse strand, counting down.
TCCATGAAAAGCATTACAAGGGAGAGAAACCCTATATATGTAAGCAATGTGGGAAAGGTTTCAGTAAACATCAACACTGTAAACAACACAAAAAAATTCATACTGGGGAGAAACTATATATGTAACCTTTTAGTGCCCAGTTATTGTAAAATACATGAAAGAACTTACCCTGGGGAGAAACCTTATGTATGTAGGCAATGTGGGAAAGCTATTCATACACAAGAATATTGTAAGATACATGAAATAAATCACGCTGAAGAGAAACCCCATCTATGTAAGCAATGTGGGAAAGCTTTTGGTAGGCAAAGTTATTATAAAATATATGAAAAATATTCATTCAGGGGAGAAGCCCTGTGTATGTACACAGGGTGGAAAAGCTTTTAGTACACGTTATTGTAAAATACATTCAAGAATGCACGCTCAGCATTCTGTGCTTGTAAGCAATGTGCAAAAACTTTCGGCATTCATGCTGTTTGCCAAAGACCAACTCAAAATGAAGAGATATCATACATATGTAATCTGGGAATGCTTTCAATACCCACATGTATTGTCACATACGTGAAAGAAATCTTACTAGGGAGAAACTATATATGTAATCCTAATTTGAGAATCTTATAACAGTTTCTTATGTAGTCGTGTCCTGTAAGAATAATTAGTACAAGAAATGTGATATATGTCTCCATAAAATTTCCCCAAAATACAATTCCAGATAGATACCCCAAGGTACATATATTATGCGTTTCTCAGTAAATCTCTTACATATGTAGATTATGTATTGCAGTGTTTAATATCAAAATGAGTTATTAGATATGTTTGTGTCTTTAATCTTAACAGTGTCTTAATTAAGCCTGGTGAATTAAAATGTATTTTTACTTTTCAAGTAGAGTTAGTATTTATGTAGTTTTTCTTTAGTCTTTACAATTTGGAGGTATAGGCCACTACAACATTAAATTTTGTTAATTGCTTTTTATTAGGATTTTGCCACTACCTTTGTTTTAAGTTTTTGGTGTGTATACTCCATATTCTGTGTAACAAGATCATTTTAAAATTTTTTCCCTTTTGAACTTATTAGTACATTTTAGGAATACATTATCATTACATTCATTGAAAATTTGTACCTATACATGATGTATATTGATTCTCAATTTTAACAAGATATTTAATTTGATGCCATAATATAAAGATATTTTCAGAACTTAGTTTAAAAAAAAAAGAGTTTGATTAAGGCACTGATGTTAGTCTGGAGAATGGCTATGAAAGCACCATTCCATCATTTTCTAGCACCTGGAATATTCCCTAACAGAAACCTTATCAAGGAATATAAAGGAATTAGTTGAAAAAAATAGACTTAACAGATATCTACAGAGCAGTTCATCTGATAAGAGCAGAAAACACATTCTTCTCAGCAGCCTACAAAACCTTCTCCAAAATAGACAATATCTCAGGCTATAAAGCATGTTCAAATAAGTACAAAATAACTTAAATAATCTCTTTTATCCTATTTGATAACAAAATAAACTAAAAAATCAAGAACAAAAGAAACCACAGAAACTACAAAAATATATGGAGATTAAATAATACATTCATTAGGAGCTAAAGGTAGACTAGGAAATGGGGGAATTGGATCAGACTCAAAGTCGATCTTCTGAAGAAGACATTTTCATTGGATGGTTGGTGGCATCCATCAAGAGAAAAGAGAAGACAAGCCACGTCCTGGAGACTATTTCAAGCAAAAAAGAGAGAACATATAGAGTTGCCCCAGACCTCAGAGATGATCCTTAAGTCTAATCATGTAAAAAGATTCACCTTAGGCTTTAAAAAATAATTTTATAAATAATTTCAAGATAATTGGCTGGGACTGGGGATATAAGTGATAGGAGGACATTGCTTCTAAAGGATTGAGGTTAGGACCACTGCCTTGACCTAATTAACAGTAAATTTAACCAACAGTTTGGGCTCCCAGATGAAAGGCATTTAAATGCTTTAGAGATGAATCCTAACTAATTTGGGGGTATTTTCCAAAATGTACAGAGGCCTATTTCTTACCCAATATAATTATTTTTTGCAAAAACATTATCAAGACATACAAAGTCAAAACTTGTTTGGGGCATTTGCATGAAGATAGTCAACTAATTATCAAACCAAGTAAAAACAAGAGCAGCTGAATGAAAACACATCGAGTACTTAGAATAGGCCTTGTTTAGTCCCTTTCCTCATGGCTGGACCCGACACACAACACACACAGCTTAAAGCAGTAGAAGTTAATTATGGCTCGAGTTCTCAGTCCACAGTCTCCTGGCTCCAAAACAGGGTGACATGCAAAGAGGCAGAGTGAGGGACAGCTGTTGACATCACAGCAGCCACAAGGCAGAGCATAAGTAAAAAGCAGGGAGGGGAGACATACCCTTCTTGGTCACCCGCAGGGACTCAGCTTTTCTGAACAAATCCTACCTCCTAATATATGTTTAGCTAGAGCACCTCCATGATTCAATCATTTCTCAAAAGTCTTGCTTGTGAGATGATGCTTTGGGGGAACATCACTCCAACTTGGAAGCAAGACTGTGGGACAGGACTCTCCAGGACCATCCTCTGTATAAAACTGATTTGAATGACATGGAAAGTGATCTTCGCAAGACCTAAGGAAACAAGGTGAGAGATCCTGCTTTTCACATAAGAAAAGGAACACTGCAAAGAGTGGGACAATGGTTTACACTATTCATGTCACCCCTTCCAAATCCAGCAGCATGTGGTGGGAAGCAAGCAAGCCCAGGGCTCAGACTGCAAATGCAGTGCCAGACCTCCACGATAAAACAGCACCACACAGATCCTCTCCCAAGAGGTGCTGCCACAGCTCCAGCAGGATGAACTCCTTTCTGGCCTGCATCACCATCAGCCAAACAGTGACCTCAAGAAACCTCAGCTGTAGGTAAAACCATCAGGACCACACACATGCCTGAGATGTCACGGCCTGTGGCCATAGGCTCTGGCTGTGACCACCACTGCACTAAAAAACCCTAGCAGCCAAAAGCTTCTGCTGAAAAGAGTCTGGTCTTAAGGTACCCTCTCACACTGCAGTGGGCAAAGTATTTACCAGCTCAGGGATCTGGTCAGACAACTTGCAGCGAAACTCTGGACAGGCTTATTTCTGCGGGAAACTCCTAAACACAGTCAGACCAGGAACTGTGCATCTATGTTAATGTGTAGACATTGATGTATAGACACAAAAGTCTGGAATCATTAGGGAAGTAAGATGTCAGGAAATGGACAAAATAAAGTACCAATGACTAACTCTAAAAAGATATAGATAGTATAATAGCCTGAATTCAAATCAGCTGTTATAACAAAGCTCAGTGAACATCGAGAAAATAGGAAGAAATAATTCAGAAATTCACCATTGAATTTTAACAGAAGGATTGAAATAACTTAAAATCAGGTAAGCTAGATCCCAGTCTATTGATAACCATGGTGGATTTGAGCTTCATTTTCAATTGCTGATATTAATCATCTACTCCAAGAAAGATGGTCTCTAAAGCAGTTTCTAATAAAGAAATAAAGTCGTGACCTGTCTATCAGACCCATCTATCAGATAGCTGATCCCTATGTTTTACTGACTGTATTTCTATTTTCTTAAATGAAATAGCATAACTATTGCCGTCATCCAACGGTGCCACCACTTTTATTTGTTTACCAGATCATGAGATGATACTGGCCCATTACCCTTGACCTAGTCAACCTCCATGAGACTTAATGATGCTATTTGGGAGGAATTTCCCTGCTACTCTGCGCAGCTGGTTTTCGCATTGTTGCATAGACAGTGATGGGAACATCAGTAATTGTCAGGCAATGACTTGCTGGGCATCTTCGGAGTTGCCTGAGGAAAAGAGCAAGTGACATGTGATTAAGATACTAAAAAAAGAAAACATTTTTAAAGCAGTAGAATTTGAGTACATATTTAACCTTTTAAAATCATCTGTAGTCTTTCAATACCATAAAATAAGCTAACACAAAGGTGCTACAAGTCCAGATACTCTAGACTTAGACAGTAAAGAAACTATGGCTGCCAGATATTTAATTATAGAAAATTTATAAGTTTAAAAATAATCTTCTAGGTGTTCATTCTACATGGTGTGCAATGATTGATAAAGGATAATAAAATGCACAATTAGAGGCATAAGTGATAATTCTATAACAATCCATTCCTATTTATACCTTTAAAAGCCACTTCAGGGGCCGGGGAGTTAGCTCAGTGGTTCCGGCGCCTGTCTTGCAAGCACAAGGACCCGGGTTCGATTCCCCGGCAACCACATACAATACTGGGTGTGGAGACTCATGCCCAGCAGCAATCAGTACCACATACCACAGTGCCAGGCGTGGTGGCTCATGCCTGTAATCCCAGCACTCGGGAGGCAGAGGCAGGAGGATTGCTGTGATGTGAGTTGGAGGCTGAGCTCAGGGCCAGCTTGAACTATAAAGCAAGACCCTGTCTCAAAAAAATAAATAAATAAATACATAAAATAAAATAAAAGCCACTTCAGTTGAGTGATTTCAAAACCAGAGTATTTCTACAAAAAAGAATGTAACACTTTAAATAATGTTCAAATGCAGATGGATTATCAGATTTGAAATAGCTGTTAAAGGACATATAGTCCTAAACCACCTGCTGTCTGAACTACCTTTCCAACATTGATATAAGCTTCAAACATTCCTAACATGAAGGAGCTCATTGCTTTCCAAACTAGCACATGTTGTCCTGGATTCACTTTAATTTTTAAAGTATCTACATTATTAAGATTAAATCTGTGTCTCCAAAATTTCTAAGGCAGAAGAAGTAAATAATATAGTATTTAAATTTTGCTACAGGAAACAGAAGAAAAATGAAACGATTGCTACTTATTTTCTTCAATTTTGTAAAACTGATTTCATTTATGGAATCTGTATACTGTTCTCTCTCTCTCACTCTCTCTCTCTCTCTCTCTCTCTCTCTCACACACACACACACACACACACACACACACACACACACACACACATCTGCTCAAAGGCAAAGTGACTAAATATGAGTTCCCACTCAGTTTTCTATCTGCAATCTTAGGCCAAAGTAGCATAGTTTCCTTTATATACCAGGACTGAAGGTTCATTTACTTGAGAGCTGTATCTAACTTCGATAAATAAATAAATAAAATAAAATAAAACAAGCTAGCTAAAATTTTATCAAATAGAACTGGTACATCAGATTCACAGAAATATGAAATACAGACTCATACAATATTTTAAATAATCCTGAGTTCTGTTAATACTAATTTAATAGCAGCAATCTTTGCAGTCCTGGGCTTTTTTCTTGCTAGTAATCTAGATTAGTGAAACAGTGAGAGCTTATACTAATGAGAGAAATACATGTTTCCTTGACTGTCCGGTAAGAAGACTTCACCTGTTTGGTGATATCTCATTCCTGTTACAGGCAGCACTGGGGTTCAGCCCCGATTCTTGCCCCATCGAAGAATCTCCCCCTTCCACTGGAAACCTCCTTGGCTGAGTTCCAAACCGTAAAACCATATTTCACTGAGGAGGGTGTTATCTTCAAAGTTAATTGAAATTTTTAATGTTAGCATTTTTAGAAACACAAAATATTTTATAAGCATTTTAAAATATCTGTAGAAGTATAAATAGTACACAACAGACAGTACACAACTATCTCTTACATACAATTTTAAGTTTTGTAACAAAAGCAAGATAGCCAGCCCAAGACAAAGTAAAACATGCCTGGGGAATAGCATAACTGAACAGTTATTAACATTAAAGAACTACAAGTCCACTTCTGTTCTGTGGGAAAAATAACTATTTGCCTTAAATTATTTCTCAAGGGTAAGCTGAAAATACTATTAGCTACTTCCAGAATAACAGTGAGGATTAAATAAGGTAATGTGAAGTGTAATTGCTTAATACGTAGTAAGTGCTCAATCCATGTTACCTATTAATTATTCAATAAATAGTACAGAACACTGAATATTTATTGGTATGTAAATGAATACATGAATGGCATGGGATGGATACAAATAGGCACACATACATACTCACTGGCTACTGTTGCCTAACTGGCTACTGTTGCCTCAGCTGAAATTTTCTCCTACCTACTGCCCCTACCTTTCACTTGCTACAACCAACTCATTCATTAAGTCTGAGTTTACAATTCAGTATTTTATAGAAACCTTTCAAAAGCTTTTTGACCTAAGTTTTCATTGGCACTCTTTATTTCTTTTTTCTATTAGATAGTGACACTCTAATTCAGGATTTCTCAAATATGACACTACTGATATTTGAAAGCAGATGATTCTGGGGAAAATAAGATATACTCTACAATGTCCTGTAATACACATGATATACCAACTGCATCTCTTACCCAGGTTGTGACAGTAAAAAATTCTCTCCGTTATTACCGAATCTTCTCTGGCAGAGTAAGTTTCTGCTCAGTAGCCCCTTTACATTTCTATCTTTGTCGCCACTGAATTCTTAATACACAGCAGAATTTCTAGGTATACAGTGAGCATTTAGTAACTACCTTAAATGTATTTGTGTATTCAACATTAGCCCAAAAAGGTGAGAAAAAAATTGAAAAGTATCTTAAAACTGTTCCTATGCTTAGTACAGAAGTCTATGCCTAGTAAGTAAATGCTTGTTGGTGACAATGAAGTAAATTATTAAGGCTTAGCTTAGGTAATGATTTTTATAGACGGTGTGTCAGTTTTCAAGGAAAAGTGTCCTACTCATTGATGACTTAGTAAAACCACGGTACACTGCATAGATTACTATATCTATCGGTGTAGGAACTGTTAGTTTACTTGATGAAGGAAACACAGACTTACCAAAATAGGCTGAGTCTGATTCCTGTAGAGGTGAATAAATAAATTGCTTCTACTGACCTTCCATAGAAAGCTGGAATTGCGAAAGGAATGATGATCAAATGTTCCGGTGACACCCAGAAATTATGACATCAGAAGATTCTTTTACATAGTTTCTGCCTGCCAGAAGAATCAAATGTCTCGATTTATAAATTCAGCAACAAGTGGAAACTTGGATAAGAATGAAGTACTCCAAAAATGTTTTTAGATTTACTGTTATTGACAATGTCTTCTATTCAAACATACAAACCTATGACTGAAGACCTACGATCTAATCAATCTACATAGAATTACACTTATATCACATTATCCTCATTCTCTTTATCTCCCAGACTTCCGCCCAAATAAGGGTGCAAACTTTTAGAAGATTAGAGGAATCAATTTTAGAAGTCTATTGCTATTGGAGAGAAGCAAGTAAATTAGAAGATGCTTAATAGTAAAACAGAAATGCTTTAAGACAAAGGGAAGGAACATTAGAAAAACATGTGGGTTGGCAATGCCTACTATAGGCTTGGTCCTTATGTAAAGCGGAATACTCTCCAGGAGGCTGAGCAGGGCGGTGTTGCAACCCTAAAGCGACGACCCTCAAATCCGAGTAAGAAATGACCCGCCACCCAGGGTGCTGAGACCAAACTAGCACTCCCTCGTGACATGCGAGCAATTTGAAGACATGTATTTAAAAGACCACGGCAAAGTCTAGTTACCAGTTACCCTGGCATCTGGAACTGCCACAGCTCAAAGATGTTGACAACGCGGCACGGAGCTGAGGGCTAGAGACTCAGTCGCTATAGTAACGGTCAAAAGCTACCGCGCTTGCGCCCTTTACGGCGTTCAATGGCAGAGGGAAGGGCGTAGGAACGGCAGCAATTTGCGGCAGCACCGTGACTTACGGCCGCCCCCGCGTAGGAGAACTCCCGGTGGTGCGGCCCCGGCGGCCGCCGCCGCGATGACCGAGTCGGTGGTCGTGCAGGGTGAGCAGCCCCGGGGTATGGGCTGCGAGCTCGGTGGGCTCGTTCCCTCCTAATGTCCGTCCTCTTTCCTTTGTCCTGGTTGCAGTCGGCCAATGTGGAAATCAGATCGGCTGCTGCTTCTGGGACCTGGCGCTGAGGGAGCACGCCGCGGTGAACCAGGTACCGCCGTCCCGGGCTCTGGAGAGAAGCGAGCTGCAGTCGCTCGGTGAACTCTTACCTGTCTGCTCAGTGAAGGACGTACCCGGATTTTATCTTATGTTGTGTTGGACGTACGGACTGAGAAGTACTGAACACCTGGTTTTAGTATTTTTCCTGATCCTCTGTGTCTTTAGTAGTGTTTTTGCGAAAAGCAGGCGTATATGTCAAAGTTCTTTTTAAGATAGACAACACGTGTGTTTATTATAACCCTTGATGCACGTGGTCTGCAATCCTCTGGGAACTTTTCTTCACTTCTTGCGTAATGTAATCCCTACATCTCTAGCTTTTACTGTATTCTACAGAGATAATGGAAGAATCAGCCTAACTATTTTTGTATTATTTGCTTTTTGTTATAGTCACATAACCATTATATTACAGTACTATGGAATTAATAAAAGGGACTTTAATTGGAAAAAATTAAAATGTAAGAGCTGTCATCATTTATCTTATTATTTTTAGAAAGGAATTTATGATGAGGCGATCAGCAGCTTCTTTAGGAATGTCGATACCAGGTAAGATGGGGTTAAAGTCTGGCACAGCACAATAATACCTTATTTTTATTTTCATGTCAAATTGGCAGATTTGAGAATTTGTACTTGTTCATGATATATCTTGATTCCTATTTTTTTTCCATTCCTCTGTAGGGAGACAGTATTCTTTAAAAGATGATAAAGCAGTTGATAGGTATGAAGTTGTCTAGCATTTTTTATTTTCTTTATTGAGAACATTTTCATATTAGGAATGTTTTCACATTCTGCAGAATAGAACAACGGATTTCCTTTTCAGGTCTTAATATAGCACAACAACAACAAAAAAACCTTTTTACTTAACTTTGAAATAAGCTTATTAAAGAAAAGCTGAATTTTACTCCAAAGGTATCTTTGAAATGGCTAGAATCATATAGAAATGGCTAATTTTTGAAAAAAAATTGTTTATCTGATATTGTGATCAAGATAACTTACTGTAAGTACAGAATGTAAAAGAAAAAAAGTTCTGTATACTGCATACAACAAAGACTACTTTTGTGTAATGAAGGATATATGTTAAGTATCTTAGATCTTTGATTTGAAGGAGTAAGTTGATATTCAAGGTGTGTCTATAACCTTTTAAGGTTTAATCATTATGTCTGTGCCTTTTCAGAATACTTCATAAAACCATAAAGTGTAGTTGACTTGCACTGGAAATGTTGCACACTTTCAAGCTTTAAGGCCATATAAATTCTAATTCTAGTTTGAATTGGTTGTCTGAGTATTTGAGCTGTTATCTTGGGCACACTAGTTAGTCTTCATTAGTGAAAGCCTAGTGCTCGGGATTGCAAACTCAGAAACCTAGCTAACTGCACCTTGAGAATTGACCCAGTGCTCTGCAGTACAGTCAGATTAACCAAACTTAAAGAAATCAGAGATCAAAAAGAAGAAAGTCACTGTCAAAATTATAACTCAAAAATGCTGCATACTCATTTCACATTGTAGTCATATTCTCTTTTTTGCAAAATTAGCAAAATGCGTGATAATCAGATGCTTGCTGAGCTATGAAATAACATTGCGGGAAGTTAAGTATATTGATACCCAGTTTCATCTGTCTTTATGAAATTGAGATAATTGTCATATACAGCAGTTTCCTATTACTGTGGACTCAACATCTTTTCCCCTAAATTCTTATGGTTGACATAAATTATCCTATGTAATAGCTCTTTTTTTAATGGATTTTATTGGTACAATTTGTATATACATTGTGATCACAATCAACACTGAGAATTTGTACTAGTACCTGAGGAGACTTAATTCTCACTTTTCCCCATTCTGCTGCCTCCCTAAATCAACCACCCCCTATATACATAAGCTTTGTTTCCTTTTTTTAAGCATCAGTTTTTCTTTCCCTTCTCTACTTGCCTTAACCCCCTTTTCCCTTTAAATAGGTAATGGCTCTTTCAGGTTCTCCTGGGTTCCTACTCTCACATCTTTTTTTTTTTTTTTTTTTTGAGATAGGGTCTTACTGTGTAGTTGAGGCTGGACTTAAACTCACAATGTAGCCCTGGCTGGTTCTTCTGCATCAGCCTCCCCAGTGCTGAGATTATGGTCATGTGTCTCCATGCCTGGCTCTCATGCCTTCCTTTCTCTGTGGTCAATTCTTCTGTTGAGTTTTGTATAGTTGAGACTCAGCCTGAGAAGTTTTCTTTTTTACACACTGAGCTGTTTCTGGGTTTTGTTGTTGTTGTTGTTGGGGTGGGGGCATGTTGGTGGTGGTGGTGGTGGTTTTTTTGAGACAGCGTCTCACCTCTGCAATTCAGGTTGGCCCTGAGCTCAGCCTTGAACTCAACAGCAGTCCTCCTGCCTCTGCCTCCCAAGTGCTGGGATTACAGGCGTGAGCCACCACGCCTGGCGCAGTGGTATGTGGTTTTGATTGCTGGTAGGTATGAGTTTCCGTGCACCGCACTGTTGTATGTGGTTACTGGGGATTGAACCCGGGCCCTTGCACTTGGAAGGCAGGCACTGGAAGCACTGAGCTAAATTCCTGGCCCACACTTAACTGTTTTGTAAACTGCATAAAACGGAGATCCCTTGTTTATTTAATTAAGGATATGTGTCAGTATCATATCTTTAATCTGAAAGAATAATTTGACATTCAGGATGTCCATAAGCTTGTAACGTGTTGTAGGCTTAAACCTGAAAACGTTCTTATATTCCTAATATCAGGTTTGGGAAGGAGGGGAGAAAAGGTGTGACATCTTGATCATCTTTCTCTGCACAATCAGCACTAGCCTGTATTCAGCCAGAACACATCTTTATATGTATTTTTCCATCAAGTCGTGCCTTTTTAATAGCATGATAACATTTACCCATAACAGGAGTTGACAAATCTCCATAAAGAACTGCAGAGTACCTATTTTTGCTTGCAAACTCTAAGGTCTCTGTCATAGCTTGCTCGATTGTTTTTGTAGCATGAATGAAGACATAATTTCTCAGCTACTTTTCTCAATGCTAAGACAAAGTACCTAAAACCCAGAGTTAAAGAAGAAAAGGTTTATTGTAGCTCATGGATGATAGAGGTTTCAGTCCATAATCTACTGGTTGCAAAGTAGAGGCATGGCTGATGGGCATCGCAGAGGAGAAACAGTCCATGGGAGCCTTCTTTCTGTCTGCCATTTTACCCAGGCTGCCTGCCCTTGGGGTGGATCACACTCACACCCTTAATTCTAGCCTTGCATGGTGAATCAGTGCACCATCACATTCTTGATCCCAACAGCACACCACAGCCACCTCCTCAGAGGCCCACCCAATGACTGCAGGAGGCTTTGGGTACACATCGAGACCCAATCCCTAACACATAGGTAGTCCATAAATGAATGAGCATGGCTGACTTTGAATACTTAACGAAGTTTACTTATGAAGGTAAGCACCTTGTTGGATTTGGTCTAAGATCTGTAATTTACCAGCCCCTGACTTGTAACATCTGTGTTTAATTCAGCTTCCCTGCGTATACCCTACTTTATTGTGAACTATTTTTATTGACCCATGTACTGATCGTAGACTTACTCTGGTCACTTATTTTCAATGTAAAATTTAAGAGAAAGCCTTACTCACTGGGAGGTAACCTTTGTGTCAGTTGATATGTCTTTGACAGCACAGGAAACCTCGTAATGGTGGCTTAAGCAATGACAGTATCTGTTCGCTGTCTCACAAACACAGCTCAATATAGGATAGTCTAGGAGGAACGTAAGTTCCTCCTCTCAGTTTTCTTTGAATAAAAATGCCTGAACAACCTAACATTATATGGTGATCAGTCCTCTGCCCTGACTGTACTAGCTTTTTGTCCTCCTATTTATTCATGACTATAAAATCACTTCCATATTTATGTTTGAGGCAGGTGAAAACAGTTTGGCACCAATTGCATCTTGTCTTCTTTATCATAAAAGCGTCCCAGAATGCCTCGACTTACCTCATTTGCCAGAACTGTTCTTTCATAGCCTGTCCTAACTACAGATCAAGCCAGGGAAATAAGTACCTCACGTTTCAACCTAATAGGAGGAAAAGAAGAAAGAAGTTAGGAATATCCTTTCTATCTATCTCACCTGACCTGTATAGCTAACCGTATAAGTTGAAGTTAATGTTATTAGCCCTAGAATATTACATGATTCTTTTCTCTTTTATCTTTCAGGGTGGTTGGTGATGGTAGCAGTATTTCCAAGGGAAACATATGTTCTTTAAAAGCACGAGTAAGATATATATGCTTAGATACTTACATCCCCATAAAAACTAAACATATTTGTGTCCTCCTGCAATATTAGGAAAATTTCATATTTAGTGTACAAACACTGTAGATTTAGCATTTTCTCAGTGTTGAGTGGAAATAGATGTTTAGACAAATGAGAATGAAATGTACCTTCTTAATTATAAGGACTTGAAATACAAACTGATACATGTTAATTTTTCATTTAACAATAATTAAAAATTAATTTGCATCAGATTTACTTCTATTACAGAGCAATCAGTTTAAATGCTGTGGAAAAGATTGGAATGCTGAGGATCAGACCTTGTATTAGAGCTGAAAACTTGGACAGTAATAGTACTGTGGCACCTGAAAAACATACCTATTTGTTATCTCTGATGTCCTTGGAAAACAAAACTTAAGGCAGAGATGGCTTGCTTGTAAACTATTAAGATAATCAGTTCGTATTTTGTATACTCTATGACATCCTGCTAGCATCCCAATCCAGACCTTACAGAGAAGACAAGATATTTTGACATTTCCTAGACTATTCCCAAGTTGAATTCTTTTCTACCGCTGTATAATTGGAAAGGGTGTAAAGTAAAACATTCTTGGGAAAGAGTAAGTCAGCACATTTCTTAGTCTGACTTTTGCCCAAGAAAGTCTTCTTTGTCTCACCTAAGAACTCTTGGTTCTGTGTGACTGTCATGAAGCTCCCAGACTTCACAAGATAACTTGGCGCTTGCATCCATCCCTTATGTCCATTACCTTGGTTACAGCAAATACTTAGAATTGGAAAGTCCTATGTTACAGTTAGGAAAAAAACTAGAAGCAATTAATGATTATGAGAGGAAATACAAACAGTCAATCCTAGGACAGTTGTAACTCTTGACTTTGGATGCCTAAATGAACTCACAATAACTCTGTCAAAATTTAGTTAATACTCAGGGGAAAACCAAATCAAGGACTTGATATGACTAAAGAAAGATTAAAAGAGTTACGTGTTTTGTCAAGGTTTTAATTCTAGATGACTAGGACAGTGATATGTACCAAAGCTCACACCAGGGTAGCCCAGGTGACAATGACATGTTCTGTATGGTGCGTCTGCTAGACAGTATGGTAATCAGCCCCAGACTGTATTTACCTTTAATCCTCCATAAAACATCTCAAAGGTGTTTCAGAACACAGATACGTTTCTTCTTTTCATAATCTTACATAGCTTTTAATACTACCACGTTTCTCTTGAGGTTGGCTAGATGTTAAAGCCAGCCTTTAGAATAAAATTGTATATTGTCAGAAAAAGCTTTCTAAAAATCCTTAAAATTTCCAGTATATATTCTATTGAATACTGTGTGCCTAAAGTATGTATACATTTATGTATAAGATGATTGCTGTATATAAGAGAAACCCAGCTATAAAATAGTTTATAGCCTTTGGAATACACTGCTAGTATTTAGCTTAAAAACAAATCCACAGAATTTAAATATATAGAAATTTTAATGCTATTGCAGTCTTTAACCTGTAAATCAAACTTGACTTCCCCCTTTGATTAAATGCTAGGGCAGTTCAGTGTTGAAGAGTGAAGGTTCTGGCCAGTTATGTTAGTATGAAGCTCCGCTCTTCTATTTACTAGCAAAATGATCATAGCCCCATTATTTAACTTTTCTAGGGCCCATTTTCCTCATGTATAATCAGGTTAGTAATAACTTATTTATAGCATTGTGTGGATAAAGTGGATTGATATGTATAAAGTACTTACATTGGTGGGATGTAGAAAGTGCTTACTGTTAGTTTCATGGTCACAAGAACTAAAAAAGCCCATAAGCCAAGCGGATCAGTTGAGGGGTTGTTGGGTCCCATTTTTACCACTTAGAAATCTGGAGTAGGACAAAAAGTTTAGAATCCATCTTTGAATTGGATTCCACCTTTTGAGCAGAGGGAAATTGCTTTTTAATCCTTAACCTTAGGTCTGCATCAAGAAAGATTTTTTGAATGAGCTTGAACTATGAAAACAACAATGCCCTTGATAGCTTGCCAATTCTTTTCATTTATAAAGAACGTAAAGGAAAATATGCTAATTCCATTTTCTCTTTCAGGCTGTCTTGATTGACATGGAAGAAGGGGTAATAAATGAAATTCTCCAGGGACCTCTGAGAGATGTATTTGACAGCAAGCAGCTTATCACTGATATCTCTGGCTCAGGAAATAATTGGTGAGAATGTGCTAAACATAAATATACAATGTCAGCTGTAAAAAACATCAACCATTCTTTTCTTTATTCTAATTCATCCTACCTGTATAATTATAATATGCAATTTGCCACACACCCAGCTGCTTAGTCCTATCTTATTTGACTTAAATGATGTTTTACAGTGGTTGCAAACCATCTGTTCTTTTTCTTCTACTTATAACTTTCTGAGAAGAAAAATAGGAATCATGAAAATTTCATTTATTAAGTTATGTGTGTACATTTCTTATATAGCACTAGTTACAAATTTTTAGGGCATTTGTAAATTGTTTATATACTTATTATTTGACTGAAGTTCTCCAATCAGTCAAATTTAATAGAGCTTATACAAAAATGTAGTCCAGACTAGTATGCTGGTGTCCAAGCAAGGCCTGAGCCTATTTGGACCCTTACATATTTAATAATAATCTTATTTTTAGTGATTCGACAGTAATTATAAAAATTTACATTGAGACTATTTTTGATGTTTTTTTAGAAAGTAAGGAGCTCTGTTGTTTCTGAATGTTACATTTATTGTTTTAACTATATGCTACCAGTCACTCAGGTTGATAATACAGAATGATGTATAATTTTACTGAAGCATGAATTTGAATGTTATATTATGGGAAACTCATTTAAGGAAAAACAGTTACTTACTAAGTGAGCCTATCTGATCACCCAACTGGCTTTTCTGTAACTGTTCTATAATTTACATGTTTGAGTTACACCTGACTGCATGTAATAAAAATCATTTTGATTCTATAATTCATTATTAGTGACGTTGCAGATTTAGCAGCCAGAAAGACTTGTGGAGCTTCATGAATATCAGTTTTCTGCCACCTACCATTTCATCTAACATATGTCCAGTTTTCTTCTTCTTTTCAGTCGCAATAAGCTAGTTTAAAATTTTTCATCTTCAGTATCTTAGCAGTTGATTTCAATCCAGTTTTTTGATTCAGAGGTTTTAAGCAGTTTTATTAGTTCATGATTGTAGTATGTAATAATTATATCTGTCATGGAGAGTTTTCACATGTGCATAACACTATTTTTTTTTTTTTGTCTCCACATATTCCTTCCCTGTTCCTTATAACTTTCATTCTCCCCCCATTTCCATTTTTTCAGTTCTTTTTTTAAATCACTTTTGCCTTCCTTCCTTCCCTCTCCTCTCCATTTCCCATTTGAAAATGATCTCCCTGCTTCCTAACCTGTTTTGCTCCTTATTTATATTTTTGGTTTCCTCATAAAGAGAAGCCATGCAACATTTAAACTTATGTGTCTGATTTATTTCAGGTTGCATCCATTTATTTAAAATGCCCTAAATTTATCCTTTAAATCTGCAAAGTAGCAGAGTACCTGAGCAGTACTCCATTGTTTCTGAATACCACATCTTATTTACTCATTCATTTGTTGATGTGCATATAGGCTGTTTGCAAGATTTAGCTATTTTGAGTTGTGATATTGTCACAAATATGCATGTATCATACATATATCGCATGCACTGTGATGTCTTTAACTCTTTCAGGAAGATATCTAAAAGAGGAATAATGGAGTCAAATCGAATTTCCAGTTTTAGTATTTTGAAATCTGTGTAATAATCTCCATAGTACTTGTAGCAGTTTACCTTGCCACCAAAAAATGTAGAAGACTTCTTTTTACAAGTGCCTCCCAGCATGTTATGGTTTGATTTCTTGATGGGCCATTCTTTCTGGAGTAAGATGTCATCTCCATTTCATGTCTATATTGGACAATAATATTGAATATTTTTCATGAATTTATGAGTCATCAAGAAGTATCTGTTCATTTTGATTGCTCATTTTTTATTAGATTTGCCTAGGTTACTTTTCTTATTGCTCAGACAAAAATACCCAGCACCCAAAATCAAAAGAGAAAAGATTTATTTTGGCTTGTAGTTTGCAGAGCTTTTAGTCCGTAACTGGCTGTCCCTAAGGCAGGGTGACATTGAGAGGGACATTGAGAGGGACATTGCAGAGAAGAAACAGTTCTTACCTGGCAAAAGGCACCAAAGCAACAAACTGCTTTCCAGCAAATTGTTTCTGTTTTAACATTTTTATTTTAGCTTAGTGGCCAATGAAACATACTGTAGTTCAGACATAGTTTTCTGCCTACAGATAACCAATTTTCCTAGCACCATTTATTAAAGCAGTTATCATTCCTCCTTTTTTTGTTTTGGCTCTTTTCTAAAAGTCAAATAGTTGAATGTGTCTGAGGTGTGTAGGTATGTATCTACTTTTTCCATTCTGTTATACTAATAGATATTTCTGTTTTATGCCAGTACCGTGCTTGGCTTTATTTGTTTTGTTTTTCAATCATTGCAGCTTTGTAATTTAACTTCATTTCTGGGACTGTGTTATCTCCTGTTTCGCTGCTGTTAACCCAGAATTGCTTTTGCTGTTGTGCGTCTGTTCAGGTTCCACATGAATGTCAGGATTGTCTCCTCTACATGCTTGAAGAATACTGTTGGTATTTTGATTGGGATTGTGTTAAATCAGTTTTGGCACAGAGTTTACTTTCAATGGAAACAAAAAACATATGGAACTGCAATCTTGTTTTGTTGTAAATGCATGTTAAAAAGAAGATAAAATTAGAAAATCATAACTTAATGTCCATTACTAATAAGCTGTTTTATCAGTATATTTGAGAATTTAATATATGTAATATACATTAAATTTCCTATCTAGAATTTTTAGATATTACAGTATGATTTGACATAGAATAAGAATATTTCCTTTAATGCAATTAAAATATTTCTTTTACTTTTCTAAAATCTTTTTACTTAAGGCAGAAATAGACCAAAAAGTAATAAATGCAAGGATTTTTTTTAAATGTGTATTTTTATTTTCAGGGCTGTGGGTCACAAAGTGTTCGGCAGTCTTTACCGAGAGCAGATTTTAGAGAAACTGAGAAGGTCTGCAGAACACTGTGATTGCTTGCAGTGTTTTTTTGTAATACACTCTATGGGAGGAGGTAAAATTATTCATTCATTTGCATATAACAGTGTGGGAGTTCATTTTGTAAATCTGAGTCTTACTTTCAGACCTGTGCTCAATAAAGTGGAATTACAACATTTCTATTTGTTATATGTAGCTTTTTATAATGAAATTTTGTGAAATTGTAAAGTTACCAATTTTCTTTTAAGTCCTTTTCACAAATCAACAGAATTATGTGAAAATTTTATTTTTCTTTTACCTTAACTTTTGTAGAATTTTCAGCCATATTTGAGCACATAGGAGATTTTGAGGAACTCATACTGTCTCATAATTCTAGCTCAGCATTTCTGACATGTTCTTATGTGTATTTGGCAAATGATACCAGTACCCTTTGTTTAGCCACTTTCAAACTTTTCTCATCTCCAGTACAAGTAAAGAAAGAGTAAAAAAAATTATTTCAATGAGTTTCTTCAAATTAATTCTTACATGGAGATTCATCAATTTGAACTAGAAATATATGACTGATCCACATTGCTTGCTTTCTACTGGGAAACCTGTAATTTAAAATTGAAGTTTTTAGTCCCTCCTATTACACAAAATAGAAACAAAATACAATTTGGCAATTTTTTAAAAAGCTTGACTTCTAAGGAAAAAAATTGCCATGATTTTTTTTCTCCAAGTCACAGTTAAGATTTTCTAGTCAGCAATTTGTATAGTTATTACATTCATCTTTTATACTGTCATAATTTTTGTAAGTGTTCTTGTTATGTAAATACACCTTTAGTAAGTCATCATAATCATTAAATTAAGAAACAAGTTGTCACAAATGCCCATCGGCTAGAGCCTGAATAAAGACGTGTTTTTTTTTTTTATAAAATGGAGTATTATTGTGCCATAAAGAGTGATACGTTTGAGTTATTTATACTCAAGTGGACATACCTTGAGGATATACTCATAAGTGAAATAGGTCACAGATGTGTAATTACTGTATCTTTTCTCTGGTATGAGAATCAGATGTAAATAAGTTCTAGAGTATATGATAGATGTTGCAAAATTGAAAATATTCAAAGGGAAAGGGTAGGGATAAGTAACAAGGGGAAAGAAAAATGTGATGCTAAAAAAGGAAATAAAGCATATGTATACAGGAGATTGTAGGGGGATGGGAAAAAATGAGAAGTTGTGTCATACATTGGTACAGATGCTCAAACTCACGATGTGTATATAAAATGTACCAATAAAGAATTCAGTGTAAAAACAGATAAATAAAATGAGATAAGTACCAAAAAAAAAAAAAAAGAAATCGTCATTGTATTACTATAATTAACCTCCTAGTTTGAATAAATTTTCACCAAAAAATAAGATTGACAGTTATTTTATCTTTTTAAAAATGCCTATTATCCAGCAACTCAGAAAATATATTTGATTCATAATTAACTGAAAATGATAAAATCATACTGAAGATGAGAGAATTCTTCTGGTAGATTTCTTCATAGGTATGTGAAATACTGTGTTCCTCACAGTAGCATTATACCATGTATATTATTTTCTTTTTAAAATTTTAATCCTCAGGAACAGGATCTGGACTTGGCACATTTCTTTTAAAGGTGCTTGAAGATGAATTCCCTGAAGTATACAGATTTGTGACTTCAGTTTACCCTTCCACTGAGGATGATGTCATCACTTCTCCATATAATAGCCTCTTGGCAATGAAGGAACTTAATGAGCATGCAGACTGTGTGCTACCTACTGACAATCAAGTAAGAAACGGCACTGCAGCTTGTGGACAACTGACGTAGATTTAGTCCTCTGTTATGCTTCTATGTTCGTATCAAACGTTTTTTTCCTATTCTCATCTAAGAGGAAAAATTGTGTGTAAATTGTTTTTCTTTTTCTTCTTTCTTTCCTAATAGAATATCAGATATCCACTCTTCTTAACAGCTTTTCTCTCAATATTTTTCTTCCAACAGTCTTTATTTGACATCATTAGCAAAATTGACCTTGTGGTGAATTCTGGAAAGTTGGGTCCAACTGTGAAGCCAAACAGTCTGGTTACTTCAGGTGCTAGGGCTTTTAAGAAACAGCACGAGAAGCCCTTTGATGCAATGAACAACATTGTGGCCAATTTGCTGCTCCATCTGACAAGGTAATTTGGTTTAAGAACAGTTGAGAAACTACTGTGCTTTTGATGATGTTTAAATTTTCTGTAGTTGCATTTTCTGCCCAGTAAGGGCTTTTTTTTTATTTTGCCTTTTATTTTTACCTCTTATTAGGAAAAAATAGAGTTTTAGTTTCTTTGATCCTGAAGCTGCATTTCTTTAAGGATATTTCAGGAGATAACAGTGTTCATAATAAGTGATTTTATAGTAAGTATACTTGATTAGACAAAATTAAATATTTTTGTTTGCTGTAGAATATCTTACTTTTAACCAGCTAATCTGTGATTCCTTGTTAGCCAATATAAAAGAGTTCCATGACTTCAACCTCCACAATTTCTTAGTATTATTATATTTTAGGTTATAGTGTATATTATGGAATTGGGGAAGTTTCGACAATACATTAATAAATTTTACCCATATGTATTTAATTCAAAGTGTGTAATTTTAAAACTAGAAAATTTCTCATTTTCATTCTTAACTTTTAGCTCTGCACGGTTTGAAGGGTCCCTTAATATGGACCTTAATGAAATCAGTATGAATTTAGTTCCATTTCCTCAACTTCATTATCTTGTGTCAAGCTTAACACCTCTATATACACTGGCAGATGTTAATATTCCTCCTCGAAGGTAAGATGTAATTTAATTCTAATTGCTTGTGAACTTAAAGTACTTTTAAGAAAAACATTTTTAATAAAAAATATGTATAGTAATTTCAGTATGGGTATCATTTTATGTATGAAGTATATAAAATACAGTTGAAAGCCATTTTTCATTAGAAGAATGCTTTAAAATTTTAAAATGTCAGTATTAAACTATTTGAAATTAAACCAAATAGCTAAACTTTTAAGCTTTTGAAAATGTATAAAGATATATAACACTTATCCAAAAAAAATAACGTGCTTTGAAAATAGACAGACTTAAGTTTGAATGCTGATTCTAGCACTTCCTTGCCACAGGACCCTGGGCAAATTTAAACTTTTCATCTTAGTTTTCTTAATAAAAATGAAAGTATCCTTGCCTCAGTGCTTATTGCTTCGGGTTTTTTTTCTTTTTTCTCAGTACTGGGGATGGAACTCAGGGCACCACTGAGTGAAGCCCCCAGCCCCACCTCCTATGCCTATTGGATAAATTTAATAAGCATATTTTAAAGCTTTTATCACAGTCTAGGGTTAAGATATTATAGTAATCATAATTTCCAGACACCTTGTTTTTTGTGTATTTTTTTAAGCATAGAGTTCATGTTAATGTACATAACAAAAAAATGTGATTTTAAAAGATACTCATAGTGATGATGACCATGAAAAGTTCATCCTGGCATTCATGACTGAAAGGAAAACAGTCCTGCCAGATGCTGTAAGGGAAGAGTATAGAAGTGAGACAGTAAAAACTAAACATTGTGTGGTATTGTTAAAATCTGACAAGGTCACAATTGTGTACTGATATTAATAAACTTCCATATGATAACATGCTGTTTATTATACAGTAATATAATTTAGACATCTTTATAAAGTTAATTCCTCAAAAGAAAGACATAAAATTTCTAATGAAGCAGGAGGTAAAGATACTTTTACTTTATCCTCCCATCTGAATATTTCAACGTTAAGTAATTTATAGTCTTACTGGATAGATCTTAATAAAAAATAATACCTATCTCATTTTATATTGTAATAATAATTTGAGGTGAAGATTTGGTTTTAAGTTGTATTAATGAAAATCTATAGGGAATTTCTCCCAGCCCTGTACTGAGGATTGAACTCAGGACCTTGCACTTGCAAGGCTACCTATAGGGAATTTTTTAAATGTTAGACTCAAGAAATTTGTCATAGCATTCTGTCTTTGTAGAGATTTGGGAGATTTGTTTTGTTTTGTTTTTTTCCCTTTCATCTATGGTAGATATTTCAAAGTCTGCCATTTCAGCATATTGTCATAGTCATTTTTCTTCTAGTAAATAATAAAACTGTTTTAAGATTGTAGTACTGAAAGTTTTGGCATAGTTGTAAAAAAATCTTTTTAATTTCTTATAAGTAGTTTCTAAATAAAAAACAATGATTTGGTTTGCAAACTGTTTAAAATGTCAGTTTTGTACCCAGCCCATCTTTATCAAAACAAGCAATAAGCACATATGAATAAAAATAAGTATCCCAATAATTATAAAACTTCCTTAGTAGTTCTTTTACTTTATATGTCAAGAAAATAAATTGAATATAACTTTTGATTATGTGCTTATTTTTAATCTTTTCTTTATCTCCTCAATAGTACTCTGTGAAAATACCCAAAGTTGGGCAGGGATTTCGCTCAGTGGTACCATACCTACCTTGCAAGCACAAGGGCCTGAGTCAATCCCTGGTACTGCCAAAGAAAACAGGAAAAAAAGTTCCCGTGGAGCCATATAAGGAAACTTACATTGGTTAGATACAAACTCTGTCAGTCACCTTGATCGTCCTCTGTAACTGAAGAAAAAACATGATCTTTTATTTATCTTTTAAGCTTCAGGTACAGGGGAGAAAATTTCCTTTAGATTTTCATTAATACAACTTAAAATCAGATCTTCACCTCAAATTATGATTACTTTAATCAGTGCTTCTGTTTTAAATGTCCCCTTTGGAAAGCGATACTATAGACCTTAATGTCTTATAGGAGAGCCTCATATTATCCTTTGATAGTTTTTTCATGTTATTCTTCACATATATAATATGATTAAGAGAGACAAATAATGGTCTCAGTGTCATATTTCTAATTTTAATAGTTCTGACACAGTTGAAGTAGATACTGAACAAAGCAGTAATGATACAGATTTCAGCAGTCAGTACTCTGTAGTACCTTTAATGCTACAGCCAACATTTTGTGGTTATCTAAAATCAGTTATTACAGTTTTCTTTTAAAAAAAATAGATAATGCATGATTTCTTCTCATATTTGTCAACATTCAAAATAATAGGTGGCTGTTTACAATATATTTTAAAGGGTATTTTTTTTTTTTACCTACAGATCACTATCATTTAGTTTTAAAATTATACATAGAAGAAAGCAGTACTTTTTATATAAATGGCAACTCTTTAATTGTTCTAGGTTGGATCAGATGTTTTCAGATGCCTTTAGTAAGGATCACCAGCTAATTCAGGCAGAACCGAAGCATAGTCTGTATCTTGCCTGTGCCCTCATGGTTAGAGGAAATGTACAGATTTCAGATCTGCGCAGAAATATCGAAAGGTTTGTTTCAGTTTTCCAAGATCACTTCTGTCTGCTGCCTGGGATAGCGTAGGACAGCTTCTCTCCTGGTTACAGCAGTGCCACTTGCTCAAGGGTAACTCCAGGCAAGCTGATAACCATAGGGTGCTTGTTCTCTTCAAGTGTAAACTAAGAGTAATATTACCAAGTCGTTAGTTAGGGAATACTAAATTAAATATGAGGCATTTTTCTTCTGAAAGTCTTCAGAATGTATAGATGATAATTATTTTTACTTCCACGACCACAGCTTCTATTGTGAAGCTTCTAAGTATGTTTTGCTATTTGACAGTCTGTTTTTAGGAAGACCGTTGAATTGCAAATAAAGAGAATTATAGGGGCCGGGGATTTGGCTTAGTGGTTCCGGCGCCTGTCTTGCAAGCGCAAGGACCCGGGTTCAATCCCCAGTTAACCATATACAATACTGGGTGTGGAGACTCATGCCCAGCAGCAATCAGTACCACACACCACAGTGCCGGGTGTGGTGGCTCACGCCTGTAATCCCAGCACTCGGGAGGCAGAGGCAGGAGGATTGCTGTGATGTGAGTTTGAGGCTGAGCTCAGGGCCAGCCTGAACTACAGAGCGAGACCCTGTCTCAAGAAAGTAAAAAATAAAAAATAAATAAAAATAAAGAGAATTATACCTTCATTTCTTGTAGCCCCAGATTTTCTGATTTTAGAGAATAATTTTTCTACCTTTTTACATTACCAGCACACCTGATTTAAAAGCCCCTTAATCAAATGTCTCCGGTTCTGCTAACGGATTAAAAAAAAAAAAGATAATTTAGATTATAAACTAAGCAGTTAGGGTGATGTCATCAGTATGTCCTTGTTCAGCTAATGGGGCCGTCCTAATATGACCGGCATTTTAGTACATTAGTTCTGATGTTTGCATTTCTACATCTCAGATTAAAACCTTCTCTACAGTTTGTGTCCTGGAACCAAGAAGGCTGGAAGACCAGCCTGTGCTCAGTGCCCCCTGTGGGACATTCATACTCACTACTGACGCTAGCAAATAACACATGTGTAAAGTCTACCTTCATTGGGCTGAGAGAGAGGTTTATGAGGCTCTACAGGAAAAAGGTAAGTGGACACCTTTCGACTGTGCTTGCTTTGGCTCTTAAAGTTTAACAGTGAAAGTTAGAACTGACCTTCCTTTGTCTGTGATGCCTCTTATACTGACTATAACTGAAGACGAGAGCCTGAATCATACTATTTTTTACTCTGCAGGGAAAATTTCGTGAGTTAATGGATTAGGAAAACTGTTCATGTCACACAAGTTCTTATTTCCATAGCAATTTAGTTTAGTGGTTCCAATACCTGCTTCTCAAGTGCAAGATCCTAAATTCAGTCTCTGGTACAAAAAATAATTATTTCCATTGGAGAGCTGATTAATTTAGCAAAGACCATTTACCTTATAGGATGTTTGGATACAAAGTTCCTGCTATGATAAATGTCATCCGATTTACCATTTACAGGCTCACCTCCATCACTATCTACAAGTTGAAGGGATGGAGGAAAGCTGTTTCGCAGAAGCTGTGTCATCTTTGTCGGCACTTATCCAGGAGTATGACCAGCTGGACTCCACGAAGAGCATGCCGGTGGCGGGTGTACCAAGGCTAAGCGTAGCTGTGTGAGAACACAACCATCACTTTTCCTACCTCATGTTGTTTTTCATCACCTGGTTTTTTTTAATACAAGAAATATTTTGTCTAAAAGACTGTTTTCTACTTAATCACAATTTATGCTACCAGTGTGGGAAATTATTGAAATCCGCACCTGAAGCAATTTGAGAACATTGAAACAATGGAGTTTTGTAACAGATTGCTTTATTTAAAACCCCACCTGTAGACTTTTATGCACTGATAATAAAAATCTTGTGCAGGTGTATTTTTATATTAATATTTATATTTTGGTATTCTGCTTAAATTCTCCAGATACTTTAAAAGTAGGTACTAGGAGTAGAATAACATGATAGTGATATTTCCATGTTATAGTCACTAATTTTTCAGAGGTATGTTTTATTACAATTTAAGGAGATTTTGTTTTTTCTTTGAGTAACGATTTTTATACTCAGAAGAATCACAATTTGGACACTTAACATATAATTATATAAAATTATTTTAAATAATTACTTTTTTTTTTTTTTGAGACAGGGTCTTGCTTTTGTAGTTCAGGATGGTCCTGAACTCAGCCTCGAGCTCACAGCAATCCTCTTGCCTCTGCCTCCAGAGTGCTAGGATTACAGGCGTGAGTCACCACACCCGCCACTGTGTTATGTGGTACTGATTGCTGCTGGGGGTGAGTCTCCACACCCAGTATTATATGTGGTTACTGGGGATCGAACCTGGGTCATTGCAAGACAGGCGCCAGAATCACTGAGCTAAATCCCCAGCCCCATTGTATACTTTCTTTAGTTTGGCTTTTAAGTGTCTTGTCTTTCCTTTACAAAGTATTACTACTATTCTTAGTCCTTATCTTGAAAATTTAATTTTTTACCATGTTGGTAGAAAACTTTTCAGCTTACACCTGCTAAAAATAACCAGAATAGTTCCACTTTCCTCTCCACCTAAAGAAATCATAACTAATATTTAGAATTGGACAATGAAAATCATAAGTATATTTATGGGGTAATGTTACTTGTATTCAACACTTCATCTGGAATCTTTTTAGCCCCGTATTGATTATCATTTGATAAGGGCCTAGCCTACATTGCCGGATAGAAACTAAAGCTTAAAAATGTAGGGTTTTGGGGTTTTTTGTTTTTTGTTTTTTGTTTTGTAAGACAGGATCTCACTTTTATAGTTCAGGCTGGCCTTGAGCTCAACCGTGAACTCACAGCAATCCTCCTGCCTTGCCTCCTGGTGCTAGGATTACAGGCGTGAGCCACAATGCCTGGTATTGTGGTATATGGTTACTGGGGATCGAACCCAGGCCCTTGCACTTGCAAAGGACGCAACAGAACCACTGAGCTAAATCCCCAGCCCTATAGTAGGTGTTTTGAAACATGTCAACAAAGTTTTCTCAATTATTTTATAAAATAAAATGTTTTCTTGTAAACAATAAAACCTTTGCATTATGTATCGGATAATTAGGTGGTACCAAAAGTTTGTATTACATTAATGTAGCATAAATTGTAGGAACGAATTCAGTCAAGTTTTGTATATGTTTTTAGGAAAAACATATTTTAGAAGCTTTAAATGCCATAAGCATAGGAACCAGAGAACATCTTTAGTATTTTTAATACTTTAAATCCAATAGACTTGCTACCACGCTCCCTTTTAAATTATAAGACATAATTCACCACACACTCTACCGCTTGGTTTTATAGAATCTTGAGCTCAGAAAATATGTCTCCAGGTTCTCTGCAGTTTCTCTGACACACACAAGATGTAATCCAGTGCATCTTCCACCGAAAAGACCCCTCGTCTGGGCACTCAAATTGAATGGTAATCATTTTAGACTTGTTAGGAATGCAACATCTTTTATCGGTACATACTCCACAAAAAATAGGTTTATAACTCCGAGTACTTGAGCATCCAGAAAAGACAAATTTTTCAGCTTTGGACAGTTGGAAAGTAGGCTGGCATGTTTTTCCTTTGGGAATCTGAAAAGAAACAAGATTAAGAGTAATTCTTTAAATTGATTACAGCAGTGTAGAACAATATTGTGCACTGCATCTTCTGGCACAGACATACGAGTGAAACAATTTCGGCAGCATTAATAGTTGCCATCTGGTGACTCGCAGCACCTTCTGTCTTTAAAATATCTCTGCATCAGAAGTCCATGGTCCCTGTTCTTGTTCCATCGTAATGTGAAACTCAGTGTTTTTCTTCTTTTTTTACTCATTTCTACAATCCATAGGAATATTCTGTTTAATATCAAGGGCTATGTCTTATTTAATATTTATTTACCTGAGAGACAGCAAATTCCTTTTTGGGTAAAGACATAGATAAATATTTTCAAAATATTTCAGTCAGTTTGCTATTTTGCTAGGGAATTCCTTGGGAGTGATAGGCATTTTATAGCATCTTTAAACATTACTCCCTTAAGGTAATTATCTTCCTCCTTCAAGAACTTACACCAACCATTCGTATGGTAAATATCTTATCATGGTCCTTCACAAATGATGTGACCTCCAAAACCAAAATTTCTCTATTCTAATTTTCTTAGAGCGGGGAAAATTCATTGTGAAAAAACTTTGTATTCAAAAGAAAAAGGTGTATGAAATGTTACCACAAATCAGACTGATCAGGACACACCTAAAGCTATAAGAATATGTAGAGAATCTCCAGGTTCATATTATCTCTACTAGGTAAAATACTCCCTACCCTACAAAGTGCAATAAAATGAATATCTGTTTTTCTCTGAAATGATTTTACTCGTTACAGTATGGTGTGTATAATGAAGTTGTTTTGTTTTTATCAGAATCAAACGCTGTCCCTCCAGAATACACATTCTTATGTTACAGAAGTTTCTGTCAAATTTTAAAGAGATCTAATTAAAATTTACCTTTACTATCTTTGACATAGTACTGTTGCAGGGCTGAATGTAACATAGTCTCTTCTCTTTTCTCATTTCACAATTGCTGTTTTCGTTGGTTACCCTGTTAGATATTCCCATCCCACATGTTTTAGAGCATGGAGTCCACTTGGTTGCTTGCACAAGACATCTTCTTTTCCAAATAAGTGGTAGACTCCTGTAAGCTGAAATTAGTAGAGGAATAAAAGAATCTTACTGTCTAATTCATTCTATTTCCATTTTTCCCACTACTCAAATTCTCTTTAAGTGAAATGTAGCAGTTCATTTTCTTAGGAGGAATAAGAGTTCTTTATTATTTCCATCATTCTGTTTAGTCCTTGAGGCCCCAACCATTGGGTTGATGGCCTGTTAGGAGCTAGGCTGTTGAGTGAAAAGGAAGCAAAGCTTTATCTCTATAGCTGTTCCACATGGCTCTCGTTACTGCATTAGCTCTGCTTCCTGTTAGATCAGCAGCAGCATTAGATTCTCATAGGAGTGCAAACCCTACTGTGATCTATGCATGTGAGGGATCTAGAATTGAGACTCTTGGTGAGAATCTAATGCCTGATGATCTGAGGTAGAGCTGAGGTGGTGATGTTAGCATGGGGAACCAGCTGCAAATATAGGTTAACATTAGCAATGAGGTTTGACTGCACAGAAATCATAATAAATCAATTGCTTGCAAAATCCTATCAATGAGTAGCAAGTGCCAAACAGCATTTAGTAGGTTTTATAGTGACAAGTGAGTTGTAATTCAGTTGTACAGCTGCATCTGGTGGCAGACATTGAGTTAAAATCCAGGACATTAGCCCATTCATTTGTTCACCACTAGGCTTACACGTTATTCTGTGGCAGTCACTTGTCTTACTGGCAATCCCACAAACTAACCCTAGCCAAAGTGAGTAAAAAGAGAAAACTTCACTGGAGAGCTTCTTTGAAAAGGAGGAAGACTTGATGAAAGAGCAGAAGATTCTAAGACTGTCAACAAAAAGCAAAATGCACACGGAGCCATTCAAGTCTTTGAGTGGTCACCTATTAAACTGAACTGGCCATTTTGTTTGTGTCCATACACAGATGGAGTGACTGTCATGACCGGATAGCTTTCTGGTTCACCTGTTAGTTCAAAGAGGTTACTTCTGAATGTGAGACCGACTAGCTAAAAAATGTCACCCAGACTCAACATTTTTCAGGCTGTGATTAAAATTATGAATTGGATTAAAGAATATTCTCTTCAATCTGTGCATGCAGCTCTGAAGAGACAAATAGAACACACACATCTTATACATAGATGTAACATGGCTTCTTCATGGTAGATCCCTGGCCAGAGTTGCTGATTAGGAGAACCACTCCAGAGATTTCTTTTACAAAAACTGGCACCATTGGCAGCACATTTCATTGACACCATTGCTGCAAAACTTGCCTGTTTCTATTACATTTCCCGTACTAAAAAAGCTCAGTCACTTCAGGAGAGAATGACAGCTGTGTTCAAGTCAGCAGATAAAGTGGATGTATTCAAAGCCAAACAATTGAAGAGGCAACAAGTGAAATTGAGATTTTTGACATGTTTCAGATATTAACTGAGATTTTAAAAAAGACCAGCCAGGCCCTTCTTTCTCCTAGCTGGTACATGATCACCTATTTCAGTTTTCAGAAATGTTTAAACATTACTTCCCAACCATAAAACTGGTAATATACTGCACTGAACAATTTTACATGCTAAGTCACTACAGATGTGTAATCTTCTTCATTCAGTGTACTTGCACCTTCCTTACAATATTCACCAAGCCTATAGTCCTCTGCTGGATAGCCATTGCAGATCACCTATGAAAATATGCAGACAGGTAGAAAGGGTCTGTGAATGGAGCAGTGAGTAAATAAATACAGCCTCTCTCCTTACTGCAGTTTAGAAGAAAGAGAGGAAGAGGTGTATAATTTTTCCATTTCCACTGAGTCTTTGGAGAGATTCTTGTTATGTTCCTGTTATGCCTGAATATACATTTGTTATGTTGTACTCGTTACAGATGTTATACTTGCAAATTAATCAGGCTGTAGTTCCTTTTAAACAAGCTACATGCTGGTTTATTATTTCAAGGAATTTCCTTAAGATTAATGTACATCTTAAAATAGATACTCTTAAGAGTAAGGTTGTAGTAAAGTTGTGACTTGATTCTGCCACTGAACTTAGCAGAATTCTTGCTGTATTCAAAACAGCAATTTAACATTACAAAAAAGATTGTTCTTGGCTGATATGTGTGCGGCACTTGTTTTAATCCCAGGTACCAAAAAAAGAAAAAAAAAAAAAAAAGGCCCAGGGAAAACTCCTTTTTATTAGAAAATTTGAAATATGTATATTTTTGTATAAAATAGCATAGTACCACTTTTACTGTTATTACAGTAGGATCTTGCAACTGAACATTGAGCTGAGGGAAGAGAAGCAGAATCCTAAAGATACCTAGAAGGGAGACAGCAGCGTGAAGACCACAATGCAGGAAGCAGATTAGAAGCCTGGCATGTGTCTGAAATGAATAAGTTAGTTAGACTATCACATTACCAGGAAGAATCCTGCTTCAAGTTAAACCAAAATCTGTAGGCTAGGAGTTTTTAAACATCCATTAAAAAGCAAGAAAAATAAAAGATGTATAAAATAAAAGCTTAATATCTACGAGCCTTGAGAAAAAAGTGAGGACATTATGTCACTGCATGTTTCATACTGGCCCAGCAAAAGTGATAGTCTAACCACAGTGGGAATTATTCACAAGAGCCTTATGTTGAGCCTCTGAGATCTCATGCAGAGATTGTTTTTGTATATTTTGAAAAGCCATTTGGGGGCCAAAAGTAGATCTCAGTGGTAGAACGCATACTTAGCATGTGCAAGACCCGGGGTTCAATTGCTAGCATCAAAATTAATAAAAAGGAATAATTTCTCTTCTACTTTTAAAGCATTAGTACTATCATATTTTTAGCTGGGTAAATTTTTAAAAATTAACTGACATAGGATGCTCTTTTCAGAGTTAGTTTGTAAATGTGTAAAATTCATTTCTCTAGTTATAGCTCCATTTATAGCATACCTACTTAATAAAGAACTTGAGTATTATTAAGATTTTTTTTTTGGTCAACACAAATATACTGTATTTCCATTGTTCCTTTCAGTAAAATCTAAGTTCAAGTAAAAGGCATTCTTGATTTCTGGATGACAATACAGAAGAAATCAATTTTCCAGAGAAGCAGTTAGGAATAAGCAGAGGTATAAGAATGTAAAGAGTGTCCTGACCTAGTAGAGATTTTAAAAATTGGAATATTTTATTGGCAAAGTTAAAACATTATAAAATTTCCATTGGAGATATTTAGAACATACCTGCTGGAGGCAAAGACAAAGCAGAAGAAACACAGCCTAAACTTCATTGTGACCCCCAGTTCGTAATACTTAATCAGTACCTGTGTTGACAAAGAAAAGCAGAGAGAGCTACCTCAAAAGTCATGCCTGAAAATAGCTGTACTGTGAGCACCTGGCATTGCCTTGTAGCTTGTTGAGAGCTGCTGTTGTGACTGTCTCGGGCCACAGTCCGATTGACTCTTGCCACCTACAGCTTCAGAGCAGGGGCTGCCGGCCAGCGGGGGTCTGAACAGTGGTGTGCACCCGATCACCCCACTCACACAGAGGCAGCTAAAGAGGGGGTGGGGCTGAAACACTTGGCCATTGTGGTAATGAACTCGGTTGAATTCACATCCGACAGCCACGAGGTCTGAAAGAGAAAAGCGCAGAGTGACCAAAGAAGCAGTAACCTGGGACCCTTAGATTGCCACTCACACACTTAGTATCCTTGCAGTACACTGTTTACTCTCTGTATAGAGCTGGTGCTTGCACATAACATATCTTAATTTCTGTTTTCATCCCTTATCCTTCCTGCCCCCTTTCCACCTTTCGATCCCTTTCCCATTTGAGAAAAATCGATCTCCCCATTTCCTTTTATCTATGTTTCATTTTGGTCTTTATAATTCAGGTTTCTGATACAGTAGAGCAACCATGTGATATTTAAGCTCACATGTCTGGTTGATTTCACTTAAATTATAGTCTCAACGTAAATTCATTTTCCTAAAAATGACTTATTTATCCATCTTTATGGCAAAGTAGTAGTCCATTGTGTATAAATACCACATATTCTTTATCCATTCATCTGTTGATGGACATATAGATTGCTTCTAAGATTTAGTTATTATGACCCTTTAAAAAAAGTAGCTGTCTCTTTCATAAATTTTGTAGGCCCCATTTAGAAACTCACATTTGCAGATAGGTTAAAAGGAGGTATTTTTATAGAGGCTGAAATTTCAAATGATCTCTTCCAGGTTTAAATCCAAATAAAAGCCTTGCTCTGGGGCTGGGGATTTAGCTCAGTGTTTCTGGCATCTGCCTTGCAAGCGCGAGGTCCAGAGTTCAGTCTCTGGTAACCATATACCACAATGCTGGATGTGATGACTCATGCCTATCATCAATCAGTACCACACACCACATGGGCGTGGTGGCTCATGCCTGTAATCCCAACACTCAGGAGGCAGAGGCAGGAGACTTGCTGTGAGTTCAAGGCTTGCCTGGGCTACATAGTAAACTCAGGGCCAGCCTGAACTACAACGTGAGACCCTGTCTCAGAAAAAAGTAGGAGGGCCTAGGATGTAGCTCAGTGGTGCCACACCTGCCTGGGAAGTGCGAGATCCTGAGTTTGACCCCTAGTCCTGCAAAATAAAGGAAGAAGAAGGAATATAAGAACCAAAAGCTTCTGAATATATCTGATCATTTCACATGGTGTCTGGTATAAAGGAGCCCATCCAATGACTGCAGAAGCTAACCCTACTGTGAATTTTTTTATTCACACCTAGCTCATCACACCAAATTAGGACTTGGGTACAGTGGCAGGATGCCCGGACTCAGCCTTTTCAGAGTTCAGAAAAGAGCACTTACACGCACACACGCCAGTTTCGTACCTCGGCCTGTCTGCCGAGTAGTCACAATACAGCCCTTTGTGTGGGTCGCACAGGTCGGCTTCATTGCAGATGTCTCCGGATTGCTTGGCACAGATTTTGCAGCAACCACAGCCATCCCTCACCAGGCTGACACCAGGAGGGCAACTGGGATTTGGATGAGGGCATTTGCAGGGCCAGTGACAAAACTGTTTACGCTGAAGTCCTTCTCCAGGCTCTCCTTCCTGTGTCTTGTCTAACGCGCCTGTGTCCTGTGCCCTGCAGCAAAACTTTATTTGATGGTAAAGGCAGTGTTAGAACTAGTTCTCAAATTAATTTCAGAAGTCCTGGAGGAAGAGATTCCCCTAAATGTGTCCAGCACAGTGTGGTGAGCTACAGTAATGTCTCTCAGCATCTGAAAGAGCCACTCTGTCCTTAAGCACTTCTCCACTCAACTTCATAAGACTCCACTCTTGTAATTCCCCTTTCTCAGTGGTCCTTCTCCTCTGATCTCTAAACATAACAGTCTTTCTGGCTAATATCTCTAAATATCTTCCTTCACTGGATCTCTTATCTCCCACCCAGCACAGTCCAGAAATCAATAGCAAAAGGAATCATAGAAAAGCCAGGCATGGTGGCTCATGACTGTCCCAGCACTCAGGAGGCAGAGGCAAGAGGATCGCTGCAAGTTTGAGGATAGCCTGGGCTACATAGTTCAGAGCCAGCCTGAACTACACAGTGAGATCCTGTTTCAATTTTTTAAAAAAGAAAGAAAAAAGAAACCACAGAAACTATGCAAATGCATAGAAGTTAAACAATACACATACATAAACAACAGGTCTCAGAGGAAATTGAAGAATAAATAAACCAGTTCCTAGAATTAAATGATAATACCCATACAGCATATCAAAATCTATGGATCATGATAAAACCAGTCCTACAATGGAAGTTCATAGCAGTAAATACCCATTTCAGAAAAATAGATAAACCCAAATAACCTAGAAATAAATCTCAAGGTATTAGAAAATCAAGAACATTTCAAACCTAGAGCTTATACAAGGAAGGAAAATTTAAATATCAGAGCAGAAATAAATGGAGGCTAAAAATATAAAAAGAAGGACCAGGGATTTAACTCCATAGTGGCATGCTTCCCTGGCAAGTGCAAGGTCCTAAGTTTGATTCTCAGTATAAAATATAGATAGAGAGAGAGAGAGATAAATGGAGAGATAGATAGATATAGATATATAATTTACTACATATATTTACTATATATGATAAATATTTATATTTGTCATATATATATGAGATATATATGTATAGAGTAAAAAGAAGCAATGACCTAAAGAGCTGCTTCTTTGAAAGAATAAACAAAATAGACAGAGCTTCAGCCAATCTAGCCAAAAAAGGAAAGAAAAGGCACAAGTTAATATAATTAGAAGTAAAAAAGTTGAATCACAGTGGACACTGCCAAAACCCAAAAAATTAGCAACTACTTCACAACATACAATATATGCCAAACAGCAGCACTCAAAAGAAATGGAGAGATTCCTAGATAAATATAAGTTGCCAAATATGTTCAACCACCCAGGCAATAAAACTGAAGCAGTAATTTAAAAAATAACCAAGTCAGAAAAGCCCAGGACCTAATGGATTCAGGGCTGAATTTTACAGGAACTTTGGCAAAGATCTAACAGAAATATTCCTCAAGATTTTTAATGAAATTGAGAGAAGTACTTCCACAATAGTTCCCAGAAGCTAACACACAGTTCCCCAAACTAGAAAATGATCAAAACAAAAAAAGAGAACTCTAGGTCAAATTCTCTAATAAGCAGAGATGAAAAAATCCTTAACAAGATACTGGTGAAAGGAATCCAGTAAATTATCTAAAAGAGTGTACACCATGACCTAGTAGACTTCATCCCAGTGATGGCAAGGATGGTTCAAGGTATGCAAATCAATTAATATATTTCATCATAGAAATAGAAACAAACACTAAAATCACATGATCATCTCAGTGATCCTCCTTCCTCGGCCTCTGGAGTATCTGGGATTATGGGTATGTACCACCGTGCCTAAGTGATCATTCAAGTTTCAAGCCTCAAAACTCCTTTGTAAACTAGGATTGCATCTGCTAAAGTTAGTTCAGGACTAAAATAGTAAGAAGAAACCTAATACAATGCTTGGCCCATAGCCAGTGTTAAAGAAATGAGAGATATCAGACCCTTCAGAAATTTATGAAAGTCAACTTAAGCACAAATATTTCTTCTCTAAGTATACTCACTTTAATTTTTGCAGTCTACATATATGTTAGAGAATACTTGCTGCTTAAGAACAAGTGAAAACTCTCAGTCTACAATAAAGTACACTTTTAATATGGACTTTCTCAGCTTGTGGAACACATGATAGTCCAGTGTCACTGCCCACCGAGGAAGTATCGCCCTCCACTAATGAATGCCATGATCTGAAGATACTCTTCTCATAACCCTGTATCCTAAATCTTAAATCTGTCTATACAGAGTATAACAGTTATGATTCCTTGTTGTTGTTTCTGTCGTACTAGAAACTGAACCCAAGACTTTCACACTGAGTTACATCTCTGCTTCCTTTTTTATTTATTATTTTGAGAGAAGGTGTCTCTAATTCAGAGTTGCCCAGGCTGGGCTCAAATATTTAATCCTCCAGCCTCATTTTCCCCAACTGCTGGCATTACAGGTATGTGTCACCAAATCTGTCCTCAATCTCTTGTTTCCTAAGGTACATCTATTACTCACTACCAAAATCAACTATTAACTCAGACACTTGTATGCTTTCTCAATAAGCAGAGTATTTCAAGAGCTCTGTCCCCTTTGCTAGCAAGAACTTCCACCATTTATATAAATCAAATCATGCTGTTTTAATCTCATTTAAAAACATGTCATCAATGGGTTCTTATTTTAAATTAAACTTCCCTGTGATCTGTCACTCGAGATTTTTCAAAGCCTTCATGAACTGGCTGCCTTTTAGGAAAAGTGAGAAACACATGCATGGAGAAAAGAAAAATGCGTCGACTTTTTAAAATGTAAGTTTTTGCTGTCAAATGCTCTTTTCAAATAAGAACAGGCATAAGTGAAAAAAGTTCCTACTAAAAATCCATTTTTCCAAGGGCTCTTTGCACATTTGCAAATGGAAAGTCAAAAAACAGAAAGTTGAGCCCTGGCCTGAAGCACTTACGAAGGGTGAATGTTTGCTCCACTGTGGCAGCCAGCTGTGTCCCAGAGAGACCGAACATGTTAGACTCAGATAAATTATATGCACAGTAAAATTTGTGCACTGTTCAAAAATATCGGAAGCAGGTTTCGGTGCCTTTAACTTAAAGGAAAAACATTTCACATTTCTCTCATGAGGCTAAGGGAATCGAGCAGAACTTTTTTGAAAAAGAAAATGGCTCCCGGTTTCTCGTGATGTGTTCGTTTGCACAAGAAAACTCCTCTCCACCATCTTCCTTTTCTACGTAGGGTCTGAAAAACTAAGGGCAGCTAAAGTATCTAGAAGGGAAGGAGAAAGGAGAGCTTACCTGCACCAGCTCTGTAAAGAGAAGAGTGGAAAGGAGGATCCCACGCATGTCGACAGGAACCGGGGCAGACTACGGATGGAGAACTGGGCGCTGCTCAGGGCTCAGGGTGCACAAAGCTCCTCTGTCTCGACCTCCCAGACTACCAACTTGGAGACTGTTCTCTGTGTTTAAAGGTTTGATTCAGTCTCTTGCTTACTTTCCTGTGAGTCTTCCAGAAATAACTTGCCAGTGAGCTCATGGTGTGTCGGGAAGGCGAGTACTTTCCTCCATAGACTCCAGTAGGTGAAGCTGGTGTCTTTCCTGCCTCTGGAGATCAGATGCTGCCCTCGGGCAAAAGGAAAGAACAGGACTCTTCGTTTCCTGCTTCCTCATCTTCTGTCTCTCTGTGATTTCCCTCTTCCAGTGTAATAGGGACCTAAAGTTGGACCTGCAGATGCATGATAACACTTCTCATCTGTCTTCATTTTCTGTGTCTTACTACGTTAAAACTTTGGATTTGATTCCTGCTCAGCTCTGCATATAGACACGTTAATCACTTAGAGACAAGATGTATTGAGCCTAACTCTACCTTGCTTGTCTCAATTCCCTTCAAGATGAAGACATCAGTTGTCACTAATGTTCAGGATTTGGAGGAGCATCTACTTGGCAGCTTGCACAACATCGAGTTCCAGATCCCTTGCAGCAAAGCTCAGAAGTCTCAAGTCGTTGTCCTAAACCTGCAGCCTTGAATTCCAAGAAAAGGTGAGCGACACAGACCACCCCGGAAACTGAGTTGTCCCCTCCAGCAATGGCGGCTCTCTTACAGCCTCAGAGAATCAATCCTGAGGTGCTGATCCAACACACTACAACTTGGCCCGGGTTACCAACCACGACTAATTAAACTACCAGCTGTTTAAGCCCTCAAGCTATGCAAACTTGCCTTTGTTTCCCATTCTCTGAAACCCCAATATTTCTGTCACCCTCTCAAAGGCGATCTTGAACAGCTCCGTGCCTCACAACTTGCCCCGCCAAGTGAAGTTCCTTTCTTGCTCACCACTGTTCATCATCTTGCCTGATATTATGGAATATTGGCTGGTTCTGGTCGGTTGGGACACTGAGAGCTGGGGCTTGCACCCCAAATTTTAGTATTATCAGTATTACCAAATTCTTAGCCCTCAAGTAGAGGTGCTGACTGCTCTTCGTTCTTCCTCCCTCACTGCAGCCTGTCCTGGGTTTGTCACTCCCCATCAGCAACCATTTTACAAAGGCTTCCTTTAAAAATCTCAGTTCAATTAAGTCTACACTACAAGGGTGCGAGGACAATGTCTGCAGGAGGCTCTTCCGTTCCTGGTTCTCCCTCTCACGTTCCCACTCCAACCCAACGCATTTCCAACGCATTTCACATGGCCCGTGAATGGAAAAATCCAGATGGAACCTGGGTGGAAACCTACAGTGCGGGCCTGAAAGAACGTCTTTTATGTTGGCATGGTTCCGTGACAGATGAGAATAAGTTAATGCGAAGCTTCTGGGACTTATACCCAAACATTTATTCTATTAGCAATCATTCATTTACCTCAATAAGATTTTAAATATAACTTTATACAAATGTATACCCTCCATATCATTGTCCTGCCATGTGACCACCAGCCCAAACCGTCCTGAGCTATCACATGTGATCTTTGCTTACTTCACTTCTATCCCTTCATCTTGGATAGAACCTTCATCTGTCACGGAGCCCTGTCTTCTTGTGGACCCAGTATGAGATTCACTTTCTTGTGCCATCGGAGGGCCCATTACCCGTCATACTGTCTTATCTGTTATCTGACTTGTCCAGGAATCACAGGTCACATTTGTGAGAACAAAGACAGTCTCAGTTTTATAAAGACTAAAGAAGAAAGGCCTCAACTCTGAGCTGAGTGGCTGGAATAAACTAGATTCCACGCAGCAATAGGGACTCTGGTGTCCTGGGAGAACCAGGGATGTCCTAAAACATACAAACTATAAGTAGCTTACTTAATAGTGAGTTAAGCATCAGTATAGACACATCAAACAAAAAATGAATAATACCAGGGCAGTTATAGTGTCAATACCTTAACCTGTTCCCTGAGAATCAGGAAATAAATCCCAAAATGGGTCAGTGGAGGAAAACATGTACAATTTTTGTTCCATATGATCTATTTTCCAAGTTTAGCATCATCTTGTCTTACGTTTTAGTCTTCTTCAGACCTCTTACTCTTCATGTATCCTGAGGACCCCAACCCTACTCTAATAGGACTAAGTTAGTGATGGTGAACCTTCTAGAGCTTGAAGTGACACGGGCAGCTGCGGTGGCCTGTGTTCCATGAGTTTACTACCACTTGACTAAGTGACAGGTCCGGATTGCTCAAAATTTTAAAAAGACAACCATGATGTGCATCCTCATCTCTGCACCTTTCTGTCTCAGCTGACAAAATGTCCCCTTACCTAGGGCCTCATGTCACAAATACTTAAACATTTACATATGTTCAAACAGACATAGCAATAAGCATAATATCTGCATCGCAATTTGTGATTTCCAAGGAACTTTTCCATATGACCTATTTTTAATTTAAATGATCAAGGAGGTAGGAAAAGGTAGTGTCAACACCCTCACTTAACAGATTAAAAAGTTAAAGCTAAGTCATTGTACTCGGTCAGTGAAACACACTTAACGGAAGCTCTCTAGCGCTGTGTCACCCATTGGGAGAGCAGCCCTTGTATAAATAAACACAGAATATAACCAATCACTAAAATGTGAACAGGCATTAATAGTAGACAGCAAGGAATTAGAGGAGAGAATACGAGGGGACCCACTGTAGGCTGGAGGAAGAAAGGACATCTCTGATCAAATGAGGATTCAGCAGTTGAGAGACGAAGTCTGGTAAAGAGACGGGGGAAGATGCCTGGCCCAGTGCTTCTTCACTAGCAGGATGACTGCCTCTGAGGATGACAAGCTCCACTGGCCAGAGCTCTGCATCCTTCCAGTGAGATTCCTCAAGCTATTCTCTGAGGAACATCATCACAACAGCAGGCCTTTCTTCTGTATCAGTCACCAAGTGGCAGGCAAAGGTCAGGCCTCACAGCCTTGGTCAGCAAGCTTCACACAGGAGGAGTTTTCCTTTCCTTATTCATTTTCCAATTCATTGGTAGTAAAGAGGGAGGTATCATTAGCTGAAAAGAGAAAGGAGGAGGAAGAAAGGAAAGAGGCTCATTGCTGATGTACAGTACAATGAAGGGGAGCTACTTTTTACCTCAGTGGAAGCAAAGGTTTAATTATAGTAGTATCTGTCTTCTGATGACTTATGCCCTTGTCTAAATATCATACTCTGCTGTGTATTGATCAGTGGATCTTCACAGCCTCAAAGTGGGATGGGTACCATTACTACTATCTTTTTATTTTTCTTAGGAGGAAACTGGAACAGGATGACATGGACAGCAAGAAGTAGAGCCAAGATTCCAAGAATTCCATCACCCTCCTCTGCTGCCTCTTCCAGTCCTGGAAAGAACTTTGGGACTACAATGTTTTTCCTGTCGGATTATAGCCTACTTCTGAACATCCCAATCAGGAAATGGAGATACCATTTAAATTTAAAATCTTAATAGTTTTAAAATAGTCATCAATGATAACAATACGAAGTCATTACACTGTTGGTTTGCTAGAAAATGTTTTTCAGACATATGCTGATAACCTTTGGTGTTAGTAATTTGATAAAAATATGCCTATCTCCCTCCCAGGATCTTACTTCAAGTTCTGTTGTAGTCTTTTGTAAAGAAACAAGATCAAAAGAATGGGATCTCATCCTATTAAAAAGCTTCTGCACAGCAAAAGAAATCACTGACAGAGAGAAAAGACAACCAATAACATGGGAAAGAATCTTTACCAGCTGTTCCACAGATAAAGGGCTACTATCTAGAATTTATAAAGAGCTTTAAAGAAAATCAGCCCCCCCCCACTTCAAGACCTAATTCAAAAATGGGCATCTGAAATGAATAGACACTTTCCAGAGGAAGAAGTTAAAACAGCTAAGAAGTATATGAAGAAATGCTCAACATCACTGGACATTCGAAAGACACAGATGAAAACAACACTGAGATTCCATCTCACTCTACAATGAATGGCTGCTATCTTGACATTAGCCAGCAACAAATGCTAGTGAGGCTACAGGGAGAAAGGAATCCTTCTCCACTATTGGTGGGAATGTACATTGGTACAACCACTATGGAGATTAGTGTGGAGATTCCTCAAAAAACTAGGATTGGAGGTTCCATTTGATCCTGCTATTTCCCTGCTAAGGATATACATGAAAGAATGAAAAGATTCATATCACAATGACATATGTGCACCCATATTTATAGCAACTCAGTTTGTGACTTCTGAATCTTGGAAACAACCCAAATACCTATCAACTGGAGACTGGATGAAGAAGATGTGTTTTTTCTCTAAAACTGAGTATTACCCTGTTATATAAAATGACAAGTTTGAGTCATTCATACTCAAATGGATGTACCTTGAGGACATATTCATAAGTGAAATAAATTGGTCACAGATGTGCAAATACCATATCTTTTCTCTGACCTGAGAAACTAAAAATGCAAATGAGTTCTTGAATATATGATAGATATTGTAAAATAGAAACTATTCAAAGGGAATTGGGGTAGGGTAGAGTAACAAAGGGAAATAAAAAATTGTGATGGTTAAAAAAGAAGAAAACAAAGCTTATGCATATAAGGGTGGGGGTTGTAGGTGGGTAAGAGAATGGGATAAAATGAAAATCAAGTCAGGTCATATACTGGTACAAATTGTCAATGTTGAGTGTGATCATGATATGTATATAAAATGTACCTATTTCACAATGAAAAGAAATAATTAAAAGAAATTATATGTCCACCAATCATGTTTGGTAATATGGCCACTTTAGTGTTTTTTTTTTTTCCAGTCTAAGAAAGAACAAGGAGTGACTTTTTACATTCTACTGTCCTCTTCAATCTTTTTAAACAGTATTATACTATTTGTGATAGATTTGTTTTACTTCCTTACTTATGTGAACATAAAGGCATTTGATATTTTTAAACTAGCCTAATTCTTTTTATTTCTTTCCTAGTGAGTTCATGGTTTGTGCATGAGAACAATATGAATTTATGTGTTAATTTTTCCACTTTGTCCATTGTTGTATTGGTTTATTAGATCTTAAAGTACAGTGGTGTGATTTTTTTACAGTCTTCTATGTAAGGAACCATGTTATCCATGTATAAGAATAGACTGAATTCTTTCATTCTTAATTATATCATTTTTATTTTTTTCTCATGCCTGATTGATTTAACAAATGTTTTGAGTCTATGGTTACAATACTTAAAGTAAAAAAAAGGCAATTCATCATGACCATTACATCTAAGAGTGCACTCTGATTTAATGTATCTGGTTTATATTTTCTATGTGTTTTGTTCATCTTCCAGTTAATTGGCTTTTAATGACTAAGTACCTGCAACTGCTTCAGGAAAACTTTCAGGTCATTATTTTTTTCTTTGTCATTTCCTTTTCTGCCCTTGCAGACTTCCTGGCTCTATTATAGCTTTTCATAAAAAAGAACTGAGCAACCAAATTCACTTAAAACTATAGGACTAAAACTTGCAAATAAGTTCAACATAACATAAAATTTGGCATCTTAAAGTTATATGTGATTAAGGTTAATATGTATGATATTGTGTGTCTACTTTGAGGTACATGTTATCCTCTAAAAATCTCATTTTAAATTAGCTTATGCAAAATTGAACATTCTTTATATTAACTCAATTTTTTATATTATGTAGTTTAACAGTGAGCTAATTTAAAATGAATGGTATGAGCAAAAAGTCTTTATATATTTTTCCATGCAGATTATTAGCAATTCAAAGTAACACTTATTTTAAAAATTATTTATGTGAATATAACATTTATTGTTTTCAGTGGACAATAATTCAAAGTATTTTCCTTGGAGATATCTGTGAGATCATGGTATACTTTAATCCTTATGAGTTATTTCAAGTAAATGTTAAAATAATTAGATAAGAAAAGAAAATACATAAAAGTCTAATGGTCATAAACTGTGCATTACAACATTTAACTCATTAGTTATAAATATAAATTCAATTATTCTTGGCCTTTTAAGACATAAATTAGATAATGTATTTTATCTAATAAATATATCATTATAAATTATTAATGTTTTAAGATTTCTTTAACTTAGGTAAGAGTTAAAATTCTTACTTTAAATTTTACATTAAAGTAATATTTAAAAACATTTTTTGACCTCAATGAAAGTAATCAGGCCTAAGAATTGCTGAAATTCATAGGTGAGTCGCTGAATTCACCTGTGGCTGAAAAAGCAGCTATCTAAACCAGTTTGCTTCAGTTTTCTTCTCTGATAAATGGCTTCCTATATTGTATCCCAGATTCTAATGGAGCATCACCCAAAATGTTTTTGAAAAAAAAAAAAATATATATATATATGTAAGAAACTACCCATATTTATATATGCAATATATATGCAATATATATGACAATAACTAAGGATTACGTCTTCTACATCCAAAGCAATAAGGTTTTCTTGCTATATCAAAATAATATTAGGTAAACCTACACAAATTATATAAAAGAATTCTTGGGTCCTGTCCATCATTCT
Source organism: Petromus typicus (assembly GCA_004026965.1). Classification (NCBI taxonomy): domain Eukaryota; kingdom Metazoa; phylum Chordata; class Mammalia; order Rodentia; family Petromuridae; genus Petromus; species Petromus typicus. Next base: position 12,245 of record PVIR01000631.1, on the reverse strand, counting down.
TGGAAAGACAAGGACTGGATTAAATGTTATGATCTTAAACACATGTGACAGTACTCTTTTGACTGAAGAATTTCTCTGTAATTTTCCTCCCCTCTGCCCCTGGTGGGTGTTTCTCAAGCTGAGCTCTCACTACTCATGAATTTCTCCTCTGTGGTCTGGTCTTTCTCTCTGGCTCCATTTATTTTGCAAAGGAAATCATTAATCATTTGATTTTCTCATGTCCACAATCAACTCCACCTTTATCGCTATCCCTCCATATGAGGTAAGTTGGTCTATGTTCATCTGCTCTGGATTGAAATATTAAGAACTAAGGAAAGGATCTGGGTCATCTCTCTCACCTAAGAAAGCTCTTTAAGGTTCTCACATAGTGAGGATTGCAAGATGAATGCTTGAGTGCTATACCAAAGGCTTCTTCTTAGCTGTGGGCATCAGCATGACTCTAGATACAGCTTTGTGCCTTTGGGCATTGATGTATTTCTTGGCCTCAGTTTTCACACTGCAAAATAGTCAAGATATGTGTTCCTGATCAATTACCCTTAGTGATCTTCAGTTTTCCTTATTGTTGGTTATGTGAGGTTGACCAGAAGACTACTCCAAGATATGAGATGATATTGTTTTTTTTTTAAATCTTAAGTGTCCAAAGAATCAGACTCCTGGGCTGGGAATTTAGCTCAAGTGGTACTGTGCCTACCTTGGAAGCACAAGGGCCTGGGTTCGATCCACAGTTCCACCCCCGCCCCAAAGAAAAGAATCAAACTCCTGCTTTGGTGGGAATGATAACTTGTATCACCATTGAGACATAGGAAAATTTCTCCTTCATCTAGTGTTACATGTCTCTTTCCCAAGAGAGAGAAGCCCAGGGAGAAAAACAATAGCTTGGTTTTGAAGTTTGTGCATAGATTGTCAACCAGTGACAAATCATTACCGTCTGCATTGCATGAACAAGAAGTGGGTCTGTTAGGAACTTCCATGATGCTGCCTATTATCTCAGCCTGAGTCCTTGGAAATTATGCAGTTTATCCTCTCTGGAACTGAATTATCCATAAAAGGTGCACTTGTAGAGGCAGTCATATTGTATTGATGAATAATTGCAACTCTCTGAGGTCTTAAAGTGTCACCTCTTCCACTGAGATAAGTCCCACACTGCCTTCTTTCATGATCTCACAGCATTTTGTACTTTTAATTTTCTCTTGTAATCAATATTGTGAGTTTTGTTCTCATTTGATATGAAAATATACATGCTGAAAAACAACAGCTAAAAACAAATCTCTTTTCTGTCCTCAAATTCTCATGGCTCAAATTAAGAAATTCTCTTGCACTGTGCATGGCAACTTGGAACAAACTGTGTGAAAGTAGGCCAAGGATGTCTTGGTCTTCAGTCATATCGCAGTCTCAGTTTGACTCTCTTCAATGCAGAAATATTTTGACAAATATAAAGGAAAAAAAAAAAAAAGCTAACTTCTTTATGACAGCAAGAAGCCAGAGAATATGGAAGAAGCCTGAAAGGAAGGATCCAGAGACCACATTTGCTTCATCAGGTCAAACTCACACCGCTCTACCAGACATACCTAGAAGTATGCTTTACTAAAACCCCACGTTTCTCAAGCCGAACGAGTTGTTAACAAGTGTATCACATGGCTCCAAGCAATATACTCCTGCTACGATATTAAAGCCCTGCAGAAGCAGTTTCAGTCCGTAATGAGGGAGCTGCAGGGCATGGAGAGCATAGAATTTGAAGTCTTTAGGTTTAGGTGTCCCAGCTTCTTCACAAGGAGACGGCTGAGTGAATGAGCAGTAGGGCTCCATTTTAGCAGTCATTCTGAATCTCACGCTTGCTAATATGCTTACTTTCAGAATTCAGATTTTTCCATGACCCTTGAGGAATAGCAAACTTGTCTGGGAGAGTTGAAATATTTGTTTTTCTTTCATCATTACTCTTTTATAACTCTAATACCTTCATGTACACAATAATTGCGCTCCGTTAGGGGGCTTGTATTCATTTTCTTGGCTGCAAATGAATAGATGGAGAGAGAGTGTGAAAAATCCAGACAATGAAATTTCCTGCTTCACTCCCAAATACTGATCTCTCAAACTGATCTTCCTAACATTGACCCGCCGACCTTTTGAACACATTTGTGACCATTTTCAATAAGAGTCCACTAAGTCTTTCAAGAAAACAGGCGCAGCACGGGAAATCCTGGGGTAAAGCTCTGTAATTCAAGTATGCTTCAGGAGAGGTGAGGTCAACACTGCAGGAGGCAGCCAGGTCCAAAAATCTTTGCACTGCAGTCTTTCACCGGCGATCCACTCTAGCAGGTAGGGATTTGTTGCTCTTCCGGTTCCCGGCTCAGAGGAAGAGCATTAGAGCAGGAGCCAATCGGTGATGAGGGGCGGGCTATATGAACTGTCCAATCAGGCGGGCCAAGGTAGGAGGGTTCTTCCGGTGTCATGGCGCCAATGTGCGGGTGTTGATCACAAATCAGAGGGCGGAGGCTTGCTCGACTGCCTGAGGTGACTCCTGCTGGCTGTGTACTGCGTGCGAAAGATCCAAGGAGACCCTCAAGCCACGCAATGGTGACGTTGTGGGACGGGTGCTCCCAAATGGGTTGGAATTGGGGTGAGATCCAGCTAAAAGTGGTCCCGATCAGCTGTGGTGGCTAGAGCCTACGTGCTAATCCTCAGACTCTGAGGTCCTGCTACAGCGGCAGCGGGTCATCCGCTGTCGCTTTTGGCCTTTGCTCGGGCAGTGCTCATTCTGGTTCTGCAGAATTCAGTCCCAACTGTGACACTGCCTACCTGCAATGCTGTCTTGGAAACCCTCTGCTCCTCTTGTATTTCCTCTAGTCTGGGGAGAGGAAGGCGCCTCAGGAGACCCTGACTCACTGTGTGTTGGAGCTGGGTGCCGCGCTGGTGAGCCAGGTTCTTGGTCTTATTTCTGCCAGCAGCAGGTCTGGAGGATCTAAAGTTTATAAAGGTGTATGACGTAGAATCTCAGCCACAACTCCTCTCCTCAAATTTGTGGGTATTTTAAGAAATATTTGTACCAATCTGCTAAGTGTCTAGTATGTGCTTATACTTCCAAACTCGTGATAGGTGTTGACAAAGGTCCCGAGAATTCAAGTGTGGTGGAGTGCCTCGGTGGTGGAGCAGTTGCCAAACACCTAGGTAACACCTAGGCTCCGTAAAGAGTGGTGCAAAAGAAACTTGTAGTGTACTTTATTGTTTCGGTGACACCCCCTACTTGCACTTGTGAGGACAGCCTTAGAGTTTAAAATTCTGAGCAAAATGGAAGGCACATCGAAGTATTAGCAAGGATACGAGATAGTATACCTGCCGAGGACAATTTCCAGAAGGAACTGCCTGTTAAACTCACGCTGAGAAATGCCCTAAATTGGTTATGTGGGTGGACATAACTATGAGATATGTGCATGAGTGGAAAGGGGTGTCATCTCCACACTTATGGCCATAGAGCTTGGCCTGATTGTAGACATCTTTTAAATACTGAAATGCTGTCTGAGGCACATTTTGAAAGGAGCAGTAGAGTAGAGCAGAAGTCTTGATATTAATGTTTAGGCAGGAAGAGTTCTCGGCTTAGGGCGGGTTGAAGGGCCTGTAAAGGAGGTGAAAGAGACCTGGGGGGATGATAAAGGGTGCCAACAGTAGCACTTACACCATAGACTGAAAAAGTCATATTGTTGTTAAGCACGAAGTACGAATCATGTGTTGGCCTGGGCTGTGAGTTGGCCAAAAGTCAGAGGTTTGAAGAAAGGAGGGGAACTTAATAATAGGTAAATTTATCTTCCGTTATCACTGATGAGTTAACCAAAGTATTTCTGAGGCCAACGGGGAGTAAATAGTGTGGATAGCATCACTGAAGTAGAAGGAAAAGGGAGTTCCCCGGGATACAGAAGATTTCAAATGTGTTTGATGTTTATTGTAGAGAAACTGAACTCTGAAATTTTGCCCTGAGCTATGTATCCCCAAATTTTTATTTTATTTTATATTTTTAATTTTGAGATAAAGTCATACCAAGTTGCCTGAGGTGCTGTAGTCTTTTGATAGTGTTTATACCTCACGGACTTTTGGAGTGACATACATGTGCCGCTATGCCTGTTGGAGGTTGGTGTTCCTTATTCACCATGGTTTACCTCACTTTCAGTGCTTGAGTACAGTACAAATTAGCGAGGCCTGGTGGCTCACCTTCGCCCTCAGCCACTGAGGAGACCGAGCAGGAGCATACCAACACCGAGCCTGGCCTGCACATCTGAGCAGCACCCTCTTTCAGTGTGAAATATAAATTCCGAGATTTATCTCCACAGAACAGTACCTCATTTAACATGCTCTAGGCCTTGTGATAAATCTCCAGTACTGAAAAATAAAGGCAGTATCCATCAGTGGAAATCTTACTTTGAGTTTTTTATTTTACTGTTTTTGCACACTAGTGATAAATGGTATAATACTTGCACATGATGGTGGGCAGCAGGGATGAACCACTCACTCCTCTTGTTAGCGACAGGACAGTAGTGGTGAACAAGCAGTGACTTACGTGTACTGCATTCGATAAAGCTCATGAGATATTTATTATTTTATTATGAGTTCTTGTGTGCTTATATTTCCCCCAAACACAGATCAAGCAAATGTAGAGAGCAAGTGTAAAGGATCCAAGGCTGAGCAAATACTGTTTGCTTGGTCAGGCATATTCTGTACATTTTCAGCACATTTTGTTTTCAACTCCCTTTGGGTTAATCATGATCTTTTTGCTTTTTAATTCAAGTAGTGTCTACTTCAACTTCTTCAAAAAGTCCTCTGATGAACACCACGCTCATCAGTTTCCTTTTTTGAGAGCTGCATTAGTCAGGATCCGCAGTGCAACAAAATCAAGAGAACAGTAGGAATAGTATACCTAGTATGACTGTGTTAGTATTTATTTCTTCTTATTTGCTCAGCATTTGCTTTATGAAGATAGGTGTTCTAGTATTTGGTGTTAAGTATTTATAAACACTATCTGTTCTTGTTGGAATGTTCCTCTAGCTAGTATGTAGTACCTTGTAGGTCTGTTGTAATCAGTTTTAAGTTGAAGTTTAATTTGTCTGAGATTAAAATGTTACCACTTCTTTTTTGAGATCCTGGTAGATGGAATACTTTTCCACCTTTTGATTTTTATACTATGAATATCTCTTTGGTGTAGATGAAACTCTTTCATGCAGCCCACTGTTAAATTCAGATTTGGGGTCCAGTTTCCTAATGTGTGTCTTTTACTTGAAGGATTAAGGCATTTAACATAGATATTTCTGATATATGATTATTTCCTATCATTTTACTCATTTTTGTTTGTGACTCCTTTTTAGTTTCCTTTTTTGTTGTTATTTATCTATTAATCTTCCTTGGTATTTTCATTTCATCAAGATTTTTAGTTTTATTGGTCACTTTGTTTCTGCATGGGTTATTCTTGCGCACTCATTCTATAGTTGTAAATGTCTTGCTTTGGTCTTTTTTATGAAATGTCCATTTTCGTGAAGGTAGTTTGAAGCAAAGCATTACTCACTATGTTCATCTGGGTTAGAAGCTATTTGCTCTTTGGGCTGGAAAACTTCACTCCAAGCTTTTATGGATTTTAGTTTTTATGTTGAAAAGTCTGTTATAATTCAAATACATTTGTCTTTGTATGTGATTCATTTTTTTTTCTGTGACTGTTTTGAAAATCTTTTCTTTGGCTGTTTGGCAATTTAGAAAGGACGTATCTTGAACATTTTTTCATCATAGTTTACTGTTCTGGAAACTTCACTCACTTGATTTTCTAACTCTTTTCACATATTTGGGAAATTTTCTGGGATAATTTGTGTAAACATATTAATAATACCATATTTTGTTTTGTGTTCTTTTGTAGCATTCTTCTACTTCCAGAGTAAGCTTTGGTTGGTCTTTTCAGTGTTACCTAGTAATTGCTGGATTGTATTTGCTTGTTTTCTAGTTACTTTGGTGGCTTGGTTGCTTACTCTTTCATAATGTATCATTTTGTCTATTAACACTGCTTGTTTTGACTGACAGTGATTCAAAATCATAGTCAGGAAAAATGATGAGAAATTCAGATAAAATTAGACCTAATGAGACTTAAATTTATTGCATTTACCTTGTGTCTTATGAGGTAGGAAAGACAAAAATGTGTTTGCCTTTGTTGTGGGATAAAAATTAGGTGAACAGCATTCTTCTAGTGTCATGGGAAGAGCTCCCCTTGTTGAATTCAGGTCATGTGCTCCGAGCTACATCCATCGTTCATGCTTTAGCATTATTAGTTGTGAGGTATAAGTTGGAGGTTTGAGTAGACGCTGCTCCCTCAGTTCCTGAGAGGGGTGTGAAAAAACAGGTGGTGAAAACAAAGCCCAGCCATGGTGGGGGATTTACAGTCATTTCTATATATAAGATTGTAATATATGATCAAAATATACAGCATCAGCTATTTTTATTTATGCCTGGAAAATTGTAATTTGTGTTCATAGAGAATGTATAGTAACCATTGTAAATTAATCTTTGGATTCCTCCACCTTTACTTAAGTTTTTGTAAATTTCAGACCAGTAGTGTGTAATGACTTTTATTTAAGTCATGACTTTCCCCAGAATCTGGAACAAAGAACCAAAAAATACTATAATTTCCCTAACAATGTAAATATGTATCCTTTTAAAAAAATGTATCACTTCAATATAATTATTTCTGGAATCATATCTGTGTAGTAAAACTGGTTTCTGAATTTAACTGAATTGTGGTAACTCAGGGTGGTTTGAGTATTAAACTTTGGGCCCACCTGTTTCTTAGTGTTTAGCAAAAAACACATTTGAATTTTGAAGTGAAACTTGGGAAAAGCGTAGGTCAATCTTGAGCAAATGGGTAACTTGTATATTTTTAGAATTAATCATGTAGGGGGCCAGGGATTTAGCTCAGTGGTTCAGGGGCCTGTCTTGCAAGTGCAAGGGCCAGGGTTCGATCTTCAGTAACCACATACAACAATGCCAGGCATGGAGACTCATGGCCCACTAGCAATCAGTATCACATACCACAGTGCCAGGCATGGGGACTCACACCTGTAATCCCAGCACTCGGGAGGCAGAAGCAAGAGGACTGCTGTGAGTTCAGGGCTTGCCTGGGCTACATTGTGAGCTCAGGGCCAGCCTGAACTACGAAGTGAGACCCTGTCTCAAAAAAAAAAATTCTTTTGCATGGAAGCATAAAGAAGGGGGACAGAATGTAGGAAGGAAGGAACTGTTTAGGCCTAGAAAAATGTCAACACCCAAAATAGAAAAGATTCACTCTTGAGATTGAGATATTTTATATGACAGCAAATAAATGGTCTTATGCTGGCTTTAGTTAAAAATGAGTGAAATTCCAGAGGTCTAAAGGAAAGAGAAAAACTTTAGAAGTGTCAGATTAGTTATTCTTCTATTACTAAGTTATACAAACATTTATGAGCCAAAATTGGAGCTTAGAAAAGTGTGTCTGTTCTTGTTGGTTAAACATTTGAAAGAATAGCATTGTCTGTCATTGGATGAATAGTTTGTCTTGAATCCAGGACATTTGCTCTCAGCTACATCTATTTCTTTTAAATTGTCATTAGCATTATTCTTCTTCTTCTCCTTTGTTTCTTTTGTGCATTTTATATGATTTATTTTCTGTCGTCTCTTGAGAAATTCAGGATTATGTCCCAGTAATTTCTAATTTTCCAGTATTGATCATAACTAAACTATTTATAACTAAACTAAACCCACTTTACGTGCACCATTGTTTCAGAGACGGTCTTGTTGCCTAGCATATTCAGAAGTACTTCTTATCCCCTTGTTGCATCCTGTGAGGTTAAATTTCATTAATCCCAGATTTGTAAACTTACATCGTGGATTAGCAATATAGGTTTAAAAGGAAAAAGAATCACTTTATTGAAAAGAGGAGAGAAGTATGAGGAGATAGACAGTTAACTTGTTGAAGTAAGGCAAGGAGTCTGGAGCCCACCTCAAGGGTCTTCCTTCTTAGACCTCAAGGGTCTTCCTTTCTTATCCAATGGTTCCTTCAGAAATGCATCACCACTCAAAGTTTTCCAGGTCCTTCTTGCCTCAGACAAGGAATTGGATGAGACAAGCCAATGTCAGTGTCAAAGTTTATTTGAAAAGGGCGGGATGAATGAAAGCAATGAGCTCTGTAGCGTGAACTTGCACCAGACAATGAAGAAAAAGAGCACAGAAACAAAAATAAGATGATACGCTCCATCTGGGGAACATGCTGTGGACTGCCGTGGAAACTCAGGCATGATGACAACTTTCCGTGATGCCTGTTCGTCTTTTATCCCATCCACGTCTGGATTTTGCCAGAGTCCTGTGTAGGCTCTTGTGTTGCCCTGGGAATCTTATCATTGACAGGCCCCACTCATTTCCTAGACAGCTTTCCTATGTGGTATTGCCTGTAACTTTTATTACATAGCAAGAAGGGACTGTACACATTGAGAGTTGATATAACTTCATTGGCTACTTTGGATCTGAGACCCTTCTGTTGACCCTCTCTATTGCCTGTATGCAAATTCCTGGATAAGGTCCTTTGGGTCTGTGTTCTCTTACGGTGTTATGTCTGAACTTTACAGCTGAGCCTTACAAGGTTGAGTTAGCAAATAGTAAGTTGTCTGGGATGTAGCTCAGTGGTGCTGCACCTGCCTGCCAACTGCAAGGTCCTGAGTTTACTTCCTGATACAGAAAAAACTTTTATTTTCAAAGTGCTGCTTAAGTACAGTCAAAGAAAGAAGGACTCAGTGCCTGCAAGGAAAAGATATGAAGCAGTATTACCTATGGTCTCTCAAAGCCATTCATTAAATATTCACCTGCCCCAGTGTTGTATGGATGGTGATCTTGTAGGCTTCTCTTGGGAGCTGTGCTTTACGACAGTGCACTGATGACCTTGCAGTGACCTAGCAGATGAACTTTTGCTCCTGTTCTCCTTTTGCGTTAGCAATAAGTGGCAATCTAGAATCAGAATTGCTGTCTGGAAAAAAAATGTGACTTACACATGGATTTTGTGACCAAGACCTGGAATTGATATCTGCAGGATTCAGCCTCCAGTCAGCTTTTGGTTTTCTTTTGTTTTATTGATGTAGGGTCTCACTGTATAGTTTAGGCTGGCCTTGAAGGCACTGTGGAGCCCACACTGGTCTTGAACTCAAGACAATCCTGCGTCAGCTCATGAATGCTGAGATTACTGATACGCACCACCACACCTTGCTCACAGTTTGACTTTTTATGAGAGGATTCGCGATATCCCGGACTGTGAGTCTGAACCTTTCAAACATGTATGTATGATCATTCAGGAGGCAGTAACCTTTGAGGATGTGGCTGTGAGCTTCACCACAGAGGAGTGGGCTTTCCTGAATCCATCTCAAAAGAAGCTCTACAGAGACGTGATGGGGGAGATCTTTAGGAACGTGGCAGCTCTGGGTAAGGGTGACACTTTTCTCATTTATACAGTCAGAGAATATTGCTTGCTCATAGTGCAGTTTCATTTAATAGAATGTGGAAACATTTTGAAGAATATCTCAGGCCTGGTTACATTATACCATGAAACTAAATGGAATCTATCAGTTTTAGTATAATAGTATAATGTGTCCGTGTATTTCTGTGTCTACAATTCAGGAAGAGCCTGGGATAACCAGGAAGTTGATGAAGAATACAAAAGTTACTGGAGAAATTCAAGGTAATTTGCAGTAACAAGAAAAATGAATGTTCCTTAAGAATCAGGATGTGAGCAGAAATATGACAGTGAAGGAAATGAGGCCAGGTTGAATTAAATGTCACAAGTGCTCTCCAAAGATGTATATAGCTGGAGTATGTATAAGCTGATAATTGCATCATAAAAATGTGTGAAGTTGCAGTTAAGTATTGTATATAGGCGCATATGAAAAGAGTAGATTTGAGTTTTTACAGAACCCATTTTCAGGCTATCTACTTATGTATTCATGTGAATACAAGACAATCATTATCTAAAACTTGCTGACCTTTAAGTAGTGTTCAAAGCAGAATTGAATGCTAGTGTGATAATAGATGTTTTCAAGCCATTCTCCAGAGAAGTGAGTCCATTTATGATTTAAAATTCTTACAAGGCATGCTCCAACATTTCTGGTGAAATGGTAGGTACAAGTGCATAGATATCTCAAAAAGAAAAAATAGTAGCTTCATTTGATTCAGGAATACCTCTAATGGGTCTATTCTGAAAAGTTAATATCAAAGTATTGTACAGGTACACACATACTCATGGTCAAAGCAAGTCAGTTTATTTGAGCTGAATCCTGGACTCAGCTTACATGTCCATCACTGTATGCTTGGATAAAGAAAACTGTCGATAGGCTTAGCGTGATGGTGTGTTCCGTAAACCCAGCGCTCTGGGAAGCAGATTCCATAGAATGCGAGTGGAGGCTCAGCCTGAGCAACTCAGTCATCAATGAGAACCCCTCAAAATGAGAAATAAGGAGGGAAAAGTATGCTAAGACCTGCATTTAATTCCTAGCACTAAAAAAAAAAGAAAATGTGCTATCTGATCAGCTGCAATGATGAATACTGTCATGTTGTTTACCAAAAGAAGTAGGTGGATTTCCGTTACATAATGTTAAATGAAATAGCTCAGGCATGAAATGTGAAATGTCATATGGTTTCTCTTGTAAGAGAAACCAAAAAATAAAATATAAATTAGTCAGTAAAATAAAGGAGAGGCAATAGAAAGAGGAAAAGCCGACTTTTTTGCAATGGGAAAGATAAATAGGGTAAGGCGAGAAAGGGAGAGTGATAAGGGAAAGGTATCAAAATGATCAGTAGATGATAGCCTTATGTACCAGGTGCCCACAGTGAAGCTAAACATGGTGCGTTGCAAAATATGCCAACTGAAAAATAACAAAGAGAATGTCACTCTTTTGGAAATGGCTGCTTTAAAGATATTCTCCATGCCAATCTGGTAATTTGTTGGCAAAATTTCTTAGCAAGCATCAAAACAGAACTACTTGTAAATCATTAGTATGGAGACCCATTTTATTTAGGCTTTTATTTCTTCACAGATATGAAGAGGTCGACAAATGCTATCCATTTAAAGAGGAGAATCAATATGAAGAAATATTCTACTGGACTCCAGATGCTACTGTGGACATGAAACAGGCTGGTTTAACATCAGCTGAAAGCCATACCTTTAGAAAGTTCCCAGTTGGGTGTGTGTCACTAAATATACCCATCTTCGCTCACACTGCACTGAAGTCAGATACACATGTAGGATCTGAAGAGGAGTATAAATGTAATCAGCATAGAATAAAGTGTAATGATTTCCAGTCCTTTAGGAAGCATTCAGGGACAAAGGCTGGAGAGAAGCCCTGCAAATACAATCAGTGTGAGAAATCTTACATTGAACTAAGTGAAAAAAGTCCTTTTAGAGAGAAAGGCTTTGTATGTAAGAAAGATTTGAAAGTACTCAATACACACAAGAATATTGAGATCCATGAAACAAATCACATTGAGGGGAAACCCTATGAATGTAAGCAGTGTGGGAAAGCTTTCAGCAAAAACAGTAACTGTCGAACACATGAAAGAGTTCACACTGGCGAGAAACCCTATGTATGTAAGCAGTGTGGGAAAGCATTCAGTACTCGGAGTTATTGTAAACTGCATGAAAGACTTCACACTGGGGAGAAACCCTATGTATGTGAGCATTGTGGGAAGGCTTTTAGCAGACGAGGTGTTTGTCAAAGACATGAAAGGCTTCACACTGAACCGAAACCCTATAGATGTAAGCAGGGGCAGAGTGGGAAAGCTTTCAGCACACCTGTTACTTGCAAGACATCTGAAAGACTTCACCCTGAACAGAAACCCTCGCAATGCACGCAAGGTGGGAAAGCTTTCGGCCCACCTAGTGCTGGCCCAGTGCTTGAAAGATTTCACAGGAGAGAGAAGCCTCATGTGTGTAAGCATTGTGGGAAAGCTTTTAGCAGAAGCAGTAATTGCCAAACGCATGAAAGGATTCACACTGGGGAAAAACCCTATTTATGTAAGCAGTGTGGGAAAGCATTTAGTACACGAAGTTATTGTAAAATTCATGAAAGACTTCACACTGGGGAGAAACCTTATTTATGTAAGCAGTGTGGGAAGACTTTCAGCAGACATAGTGACTGTCAAAAACATGAAAGACTTCACAATGGGGAGAAACCCTACGTGTGTCAGAAATGTGGGAAAGCTTTCATCACACG